>JAULKK010279685.1:0-14479 GCA_032355705.1 Rubia peregrina
CAAAGATACAATGGAGCCAAAAATATACAAAATATATAGGGCAGAAATTAGATACTAGCCAGCACTAAAGATGCACAAACACAACATCTAAAAAATGCACACACACGCACAAATTTGAAAATATTTTTTTTATAAAACATTCTAAAATCTATTGAGTTCGTGCATTGGAGCTACCAAATACAATTAACGGGCTCTTCAAGAATCAATCTACATATCTATATTAAAGAACTAGGTTACACCTTTGTATATGCACCTAGGTACTCTTGTTTATCACAAGTTAATTTTTTTTGAAGTCTTACTAAGGCATGCATAGGTTAAAAGAGGTTGAGGAAGACCAAGAAAGACACCCAAAATAACCAAAAAATTTGTGCTCTAACAGGAATCCTTGGACGAGGTTGTAATCAGGAAGCTGAGGTCGACGACTCTCTGAAGACGACCAAACACGAGGTTGGCTAGTGGTGGTGGTGTCCATGAAGATGAAGAGGATGTAGAGCGGTATATGGATATCGATATTATAGAGCCAAAGATTTTGAGATCAATCGTTATTGAAGAAAACGAAATAGTTGAAGAAAGTAGAAGAGGAAATTAGCAAGAATCTGCAACCTAGTAGTTCAGGGAAGGGCCAACAATTAGAGGCCATGTCCCAGAAAAGGAATACATTAAGGGCACATTGTCTTATCACAAGGACAATAGCCGAAATGATGGAGGATTGCAAAGTACAGGGACAACCTTGGTGCTTGGTGGAAAAATGATGTCAAGTTTGATGAAAATGGTTCGGCTGCAATGGCGAAGTTCCAGAAATGATTCTGTGTCTCAGTGAATTCAACCGCACAAAGCCTACTCGAGCTACATGATGCAACTAAGGGGTCGGCATTGCAATCCACCACAAAAACAGTACCCCATAGAGAAGGGCATACCCTCCACCTTCAAAGTTAATGAAAGTTCGTGTCCTTCGTTCATTATTGGATTTAATGGAAATTCTATATGTTAGTCATGAAGTTTTGTTCTGTTTGATTCAATTCAATAATAATTTCCAGATGATTTTTTAAAAGTAATTATTGGGTGTTAATTGTGGGGATACTAGGCGAAGGACGGATCCAGATAAAAATATCAATTGAATGCACAAATGATGCACTTGAATTTGGTTATCTCGTTTCCCTGAATTTTGCAGCAGTAATGATATCACAAGAATAAAATCAATTGGGTTAACATATTAAACTTAGTAAATCTAGTTTAAGTGTTTTGACCGCACAAATGATGCACTGTACACGCATATGGTTTTCTTGTTTTCCAGAATTTTGCAATAATAACGCCAAAAGAACGAAATCTGGATTAAATTTTTAAGTACAATAAAACAAATGTCACAGTTTAAAAAATCTTTAATTTGAATGAATTCTTCAAAAATTCGGAAACAATTCAAGGAGGGTGTATTTTGGGATAAATGGATGTACTCCTGTTGGTCCCTTATTTATGGCCTTTTTTACCATAATTTTTTTCATGACATGTTTAACTATCAATAACTTTCGTTATGTACAATAAAGGACATCATGTGATATGTTTTTGGATTCTTCGTAACGTAGATTTTTTATAAAATATTTTAAATAGTTTGTTACTGTACACAACTAAAGTTATCGGTGGTCAAATATGCCTTGAGAAAATGTCAGAAGAAAGAAGAACGTAAATAGAGGACCTGAGGGAGTGGTTGGATTTAACATTAAAAATAATTAAAACTAAGACAAAGTTGTGTAAGTACAATTTTTACAATTAGGGGAAGTATCTAATATTTTATATTCTTATCGACATGTCATTTTTTTAACTTAAAAATAATATTTATTTAAATTTAAATATTGTAATTTATAAGTTAAAACATATAATAAAGTGTGTTTAAATGTGAACATATATAAATTATTATATAAAGTATAATATTTCACTTAAAAATACTTCATTTAAATTTAAAACTTTAGTATTTAATTAATGCAATGTACATATAAGTAAAAAATACACGGTGGACCTGTCAAGAGACCTTACAAGTATTATAAAAGGATTGGTTTTAACTAGAATTTATCAAAATTTTGGGGTATATGTAGGGATCTTGGTGCAAAAACTATTTTTTGGGGTGATGGGCTAAAAAATCTCACGGATTAAGTATCCAGGTTGGAGAAATATACAGGTTAAATTTCTCCCAATTTTAGGGCAATGGGCGTGTTTTTAATACTGGTTTAGTGTTTCATTTTCAGTACTTGATGTTCCAATCAACCTTGTGATATTATACCATAAATCTTCATTTAAAATCAAAATTATGTGTTTGAAATTACATGATGATCTTTCAATGTAAAATTTTGTACCTAAAATTTCAATTTTTAACTTAATATTTTTAAATATTGTTTGATGTGTTAACTTTCAACATGCCTTTAAAAAAATAATATTGGCGTTTCTTTCTTTTGTTCTAAAATTACATCTTTTTTTTGAAAGGCTAAATATTAGATTATTAGTTAATGCAAGTCTCATATTTTCAATATTGTACATTATTTTATTATATTTAATACTTATATTTTATTTTTACAATATTAGTGTCACATTTTTATTTTTTGAAATTAATGTGTATTTTTGTGCTTTTATTCGACATTTAACTATTTTCATTTGTGCGTACTTTAGTATTTTTATTTGATGTTTTAACTATTTCATTTTGATGCTATTTTTTCATTTGATGTTAATTATTATAATTTGAAGTTTTAAAATTAATGTGTATTTTAGTGTTTTAATTCAATTTTTAGTATTATTAATTTGATGTGTGTTTCAGTTATTTTATTTGACGTTTTAACTATTTTATTTTGAAGTGTATTTTTAGTGTTTTCATTTAAGTTTTTAGAATGTTTTAAATTTTCATTAAAACCCCCCAAATCATGTACATCTCCTTTGCTTACAAAATCTCCTACTCGTTCTAATCATATTCTATCATAATCTTAGCACAATGATTTTGAAGCTTAGGAGTTGTTTGGTATGTAGTAAGAGATGCGATAATTGTAAATTCCTAGGATTTTAGGATGGATAGGACTATTTGGTTGAAGGAAAAAAGTAAAAAACGTGGGAGTTTGGAATGCGGAGGAAATTAAACATCCCACAGAATGTGGGAAGTATCTTACCAATGACCCCTCTATCGATTACGAATCATGCACTTTTCTTGTATGCATTTACATTTTTATTCCCCAAATGAAAATATATCCACGCAATTTATCATTACCTAAAATTTAAGGTTTGTCATTGTAATTTAATTTAATTTAATTTGATTAAATTATATTTTATTTATATAAATAAATTAAATTTGATAAAAATAATTTAAATTTGATAAAATTATAACTCATATTTATATGTAAATAAATTTAATTTGATGAAATTATAATTGATATATTTTGTTATTTTTAAAATTATATGTGATATAGGTTTACCATATTTATATGTTAGGGTTTGAATGTGTTTCACCGACTAATTATATTCACCAAGTTCACATTTTAGTAGTCCAATCTATATATATATATAATTTGTTTTGCATTATGGATTTATATGAATGTTTATTTTTAAATATTTAATTAAAATAGATTCATGTGTTATTAGATTCGAGTTACACAATTTCATTTCAATTACCTTTATTTTGGTTGATTTATTTTTAGTGTAATAAGCTATTTTTTAGACTTCAAGTGAGTTAGGATTGAACTCAATTTATTTTTTCCATTTGAATGTTAGAAGATTGTGATGAGTATTTTATCATTTAAATGTTTCAATATTGTGATGAGTGAATGTTGTTAATTTGTGCATTTGTTAATTTTCATTAAAAAATAGTTATTGTCGAAGGATTTCACAGAAAGTAAATGAAGTAAATCAAACAACATCTCGGAAAATAAATACTAAGAAATACAAATTCCTACATGTTTAACCAAACACAATTGGTATATATCTAGGGATTTTAATCATGGAAATAACTTCCCATGAAACAGAAATTACTGCAGGAATTTAATTCCCCCATGAACCAAACGACTTCTAAGATTTCACCCAACTTCAATACACTATACATTTAAAAAAAAATCTTTTAATTATGTCTTAACCTCTATCTTCACCTTTAAAACATATTTTATTACTCCAAGTATAGATTCCATTAATCCTTTTTTGCAGCTGCAATCTTCAAAATCTGAGCCTTCTATCCTTTTCCCTTACAATTCAGCATTAGCCATTCCAGCTCTTCATCCAATTTCTTTGGTTCTCTTTCAATTTGCAACCACCTCAGAACTTCACGCCACACCAGTTTTGTCCCTCTTCATTCAAAGAAAAGAGGTTGCATCGATTCCTCCTCATTACGAAATACATACTTGTTATCCACTATTAGCCTGATTTTCCTCGGCCTGTCTTTGGTTGCCAATATTTTATGACAGTTTATCCACATATTAAACTTAGCTCTCGGTCTAGCCAAGTTTTCACTGAACAACTTGCACCATCCAACTTTTGGCTACTTAATTTCAGCCTCTGGTAAAGTACATTGTGTATATTGAATTCACTTTCCCTTCTTTGTTCATTCCATTCATCTGTATCCTGCACCACACTTTTGCGCTTGCTTAAAATCTTCACTATCAACAAATCGAGAATCGAACTTCCATTACCTCCTTGCCCCTGATATAATACATGTGAATATATTTTATCCAAAGCATGTTCGTTTTCCTGCACAAGTTCCATAGTATCTTACTCATACAAACCATATTCCATTCTAGCAACGCAATAACATTCAATATTCATGTTGTCTTTGGTTCCCCCACGTTATTGGATATTTCCTGGCGATCTAATCCCTCCACTCCATAAATACGATCTACATAGAGACTCAATGTGTTTGAGTACTCTTTTTGGCAACGGAAAGACCTGCATCCAATAGTTTCCACTAGACAACAACACACTCCTAGATAATTGTAATTGTCCATCATATCTTAGTAATTTTGCACTCCAGTTTTGTAATCTATCCACCTCTTTTTCTATTAGTGGTTGACACACATATGCACAATTAATTTCTTACTTTCCAGAGGTACCCCTAAATACCTGAAGAACAGACATTCTTCTTCAAAACTTCTTGTGTTCAAAATGGCAGCTTTATGGTTTTCTTCATCTGTTCCAAATTAAACCCTACATTTTCTTTTTCTCACCTTTAGACCAGTCGATTATTCAAATTTTTGATAGGCTACCATCAAAACTTCCCTTATTTTTCCTTATCCCTAGATAGCAGTAGAACATCATCCTCAAAATTCAGACTTATGATCTACAACAGCTCACATTTTGTTTTGAAATTTATAACCTGATTCCTGCCAATATCCTACACACACCTCATATATTGCATAACCATAAAAAATAATGGATCCCCCAGTATCAACCTTCTTCGAGCCTGAACCAATCAGTTTGCTTTTCCATTCACAATATATAAATAAGAGACCGTAGAAACAAAAAAACATTAGTTAATAAATTTTGCAGACAGCTCAATTATCTTCATAATTTCTTCATTACATCATACTCTCCTGTGTCATATGTCTTTTGTATGTCCATTTGCATGGTACATCTAGGCTTCCCATTTCTCCTACTGTAGCCTCAAATCAATTCATAGGCAAGCATAATGTACTCGTGAACACTCCTCGGCACAAACACTGCCAGATTTTCCAATACAAATTCACTGATAACTCTACAAAGATTGTTAGTAAGGACTTTAGAGATACGTTTATCAGGGCCGACCCTAACTATTCAGGGGCCTGAAGCAAATTAGAAATATAGGGCTCACATATAGTATTTAGGGTGATTAATATTTGTAAAATGGGGCCTCACATTAAAATGGAAAAAATTATTGAAGCGGCTAATTAAAACATATAATATTTACTATTTTTATACATATACAGTTAATTTTTTTCTTAAAATGAGGCCCATGTATAGCCGATAAATTGGGGGCTTGAAGAGAATGCTTCATGTGCATCAAAGGTAGGGCTGGGCCTGACGTTTATACAGTGTAGTGCTACAGGAAATTGGTCTAAGTTCCTTAACTCTCATAGACATGGGATTTTTTGGGATTAGTGTACCTATAGTGAAATTAACTGTATATATTTTACCTTCAATAAAAAAATTCATCCATTGCTTCCATGACATCCTTCTGTTACTACCCACAACGTGGTGCTTTTAAGTCCCCTATTTCTTTTAGCTTCTTGCACTTCCTGTACTTTAACTTTTGAGATTAAGCTTTTCTACCCTCATTGTTTAACACTTTTCCCTTCCTGATCACTTCCTAATTAATACATCTTGTTCTGTTTGCAATTTCCCCAATGATTTTTTCATAAAATCCCAAAACTTCATCCTTCATTTCTCCTTATTCAGTGATTATTACCCCATTATCTCCCTCAATTTTCTGCGGATCCAACTTTTTTTGGCCTTCATCGAAGCATAGATATAAGTGTTATTCCTATCCCTTGTATCCTTACCCAATCCATTTTGGATTTCCGTTTAGCAACATTCTCATCAATCTCACTCCATATCTGAACCTTTTCAATACACTTTATCACTTTCTCAATACTTTCTTTATCCATTTCTAGCTTTCAAACTCCCTCTAAGCTTCACATAGTTCGCCTCTTACTTGTTCTAGGTTTTTCTTTGTTCCTCTTAACAGTTAAGCATGCTTCCAAAAATCTCCTGGTAACCTTATTAATTTCCTCCAAACTGTGCATATAGGTTCACCCTTCAGTGGTCTTCCCCAACTTTCCTCATTAGTATCCATTACCTCAAGTTTTCAAGTAAACAATTCATAAACTTTAACTCTTAATTTAAACTTTAAACTCTTCTCTTCAACCACCCTTACCCTAAGCATCGAATGATCAGATACTCTAGGTTCTAGGTTTTCAATAGATACCTTAGAGAACTTCTTTAAAACAATAAACATTTGCCAAAGCACTATCAAGTCTTGAAAAAATCACCAAGTCCCAGTGTCTACTAGACCACATATAATAATATCCTGAGCTATCACACTCACTCAGCCCAGTCAATATCCACGGTCCCTACACTAGTGTTTGAGTATTTTCAATATCTTTCTATAACGTTACCTCATCTACAGCTGGTATTCTGCAGAGATTGTAGTGATCCAAAACTTAACCTTTCAAGCTTTATTCTTCACTGAACACAACATCATCAGATCAGTCACATAATCCACTTGAATTTCAATTCCACTCTCTCCCACATCAACCATATTCTACCATTTAGATGTTTGTCATAATTTTCCAGAACTTCCCATTGGTCACCAAACCCTCTTCTAAATTAATTGAATTTTTTAACCCTTGTTTCCAATATCACAGCAAGCATAAAGTCTAAATCTCTGTGATGAGAACTAATCACAATAAGTTTTTCTTTTTTTATAACCCCCTAACATTTCACAAAATTATCATGGGACATGCCAATAATCCCCACCAGGATCACTCCAAATCCCTAGAGTTTTCATTCCACTACTACTATTTCTAGAAGATTTACCATAAATCCTTACTCCTTCCTGTTTAATTTCTCCCTCCATATTCCTGATCTGCTTCCTTTTATTCTTTGACTGAACCAAAGTCCATTATGCAATTTTCTCCTCAACTGATGTCATAGTTTTTTTCCTTCATAAATTGTGACTGCTAAATTATTCCGAACGCTTTACTTTAACTACTAATTTTTTTACCACTATAGGTCATCAAAATAGTTCGTCATGCAATTTTACCACTCCCCGTTGTTACTAATTTATGCAAAAATAAGTTTATTCTCCATCCAAATGCAATTAAGTTTAGTGTATCTTTGTCAAATTAAATCAATTTATTAAAGGGTATTAGCATCGCTGCCACCCAGGGACTCCACTTTGAGTGGCAACACCAACCCACCTTCATTTCACTGCAAATGAGAAGGAGGCGAAGGCTTCAGAAACTCTGCCTTTAAAATTTTAGCGGAGCCACACAACCTTTCATTTGATGGGTTATATTCAAACTATACCACTTGTTTATTTTTAGTATCAGACCCAATGAAGTTCTCTTTATATTATTTTGTTAAGATAGGGTTTCTAGTATGTCAAATGCATTTTTGGTTTGGAGTTTATTTTTTATGTCGTCTGCATTTATCGAGTGTCCAGTACTGTCATCACCTTCTTTCTCCTACCAAAAGGAAGTTGGGATGGGTTTTCCAGACACTGTGGAGTCCCTCTGCGGTGGTGATGTTATAACATTTTAATAAACATATTTAATATGTTCGAGAAATACAAATATATCCTTGTAATGTCATTTGGATTACATCAGAACATGACTTCATTGATTTAGCGGGCTGGATTAGGGGGGTATACTTTCTTCGTCTACTAGTTTTATGGCCAAAAATGGTCAAAAAAATTGAGTAGTCAAAATGGAATGATCAAAATAGTTCAGTGTGACCATGAAGGAAATGGGAGTTGAAACTAATTTTTCCCCTCACTTTTTCACACAAATGGTACATGCAAAAATTGACTTGACTTGCTGGTAGACCCGATTTAAGACCGGTTAGCCGTGCAAATTTCGCGACCCAAAATCCATCGAAGAAAGAAGAGAATCAGAATAACCATTGAAACGCTGTTGGATCCTTTTCGATTTCTTATTGAAATACAAAAAATAAAACTGTCGTTCAAGACACAATGATAACACGTCGTGTGTCTTCTCCAGAATATACCAGACCTTCTAGTGCGCAAAATCCACTACGAAATCCACCATGCATCTAGCTGGAGACGATGAACTATCGTTTAGGCAAGCCCCGATTAATTTTTTATTTAATATATTTGCAAGTCATCCCCTGAATTTCATAAATTTATTTAAATTTTATCCCAAATCATAATTGACTGTACTTTAAACCCCACATTCGATATTATCCTATTTTATGTGTCCACATTATCTATTTTCTCCTGATCTTACCATAAAAGGTCTCGCAAGAGACGAACTCTTTTATATGTACTATATGTGTTGAAATTTTCTTAGCATTACAAATTATTGGTAAAAGAAAATTTCTTTTATTTTTATTTTCTTCCACAAATTTCTTGTTATTTCAATTTACAAATAAAATAATAATAATGGGATCAAAAGTATTAAATTATTTTAATTACTCACAGTATTATAATTCATGATCTCATTTCCATTTATTGTAAGAAGTGTGCATATATAGTATACATTTACTTTAAAATTATCATTTTAAATAAAAACTGACTATTATGGCTATCAAACTATCTCGGTCATTTTATTTTTGACCACTTAATTGGACCACTTTTGGGCATCAAAATTTCAAAATAGAAAAATTATGATTATTCCGTTAATTTGTAAAAAATGTCTCCATAAAAAATGTATCATCTACATGAAAAGGTCAACAATAAAATCTTCCTTTCATTTTTCTAACTTCATAAGTTGTCACAACTAAACTATTCCAAGCGCTCCACTTTGACCACTCGAGATTTTTCTACCATTTTTGGCCATCATACTTGTTAATTAGTCATGCAATTTGATCTCGTTTTGTTACTTATATCCGTTCAAATCAGTTAAGTACCATCCTCGTGCAGTTCGATTGGCATTTACAATGATATTCTAGCCTTTTTTGACATATTAAACCAATTTATTAAAGGATTATAACGTCGCTACCACCTTGGACTCAACTATAATTGGGAACACCATCCCACCATCATTTCTGTGCAGGGAAAAAAGAGACAATGACTATGGAAACTCTGTCTCTAAAATTATGACGGAGCCGCACAACCTATTATTTGATGGGTTATGTGAAAACTAAATAATTTTCTTGTTGTTATTATCCTATCCCATTAGATTCTCTTTTTGTTATTTTGTTGAGATAAGGGTTTGTAGTATAACGGCTGCGTTGTTGGTTTGGAATTTATTTTCTATGTTGTCTGCATTTATCGGATTTCCAATACTGTCATCCCCTCATTTCTTCTACCAAAAGGATGGTGGGGTGGCATTTCTAGACAGAGTAGAGTCCCTCTGCGATGATGATGTTATAACCCTTCAACAATCAGATTTAATATGTTAAAGAAAGACTAATATATCCTTGTAATGTAACTTAAATTACATCAGGAGATGACTTAATTTATTTGACAAGTACAAGTAAAGGGAGTCTAACTTCCTCATTAACTACTTTTTAAGGCTGAAAGTGGTAAAAAAATACGTGGCCAAAACCGAATTATCAAAATGGTTTAGTGTGACCATGAAGGTAAAAGTAGATAAACTGATTTTGTCCTTACTCTATTATGTAAATGGTGCATGCAAATATTGACCTGATGAAATAGTCTTGACTTTTCTATTTTAATTGTTCGTCGGTCAAAAGTGAACAAAAATATTTAGTGACCAAAATGTAAGAATCGTAACTATGTAAAGATTGACCCGGTGTAATAGTGCTGACTCTTATATTTTACAAGTTCGATAGTCAAAAGTGAACCAAAAACTTCAGTGACCAAAATTAAACAATTGAAACAACCAAAATGAAAAGGGTCGTTGACACCTAACATATGCACTAGTGTTTCTCCATCGAGCTTTTAAATTGAAGATTAAAGGTCATTCCTTATATTTAATCTGCGAATGATTATTTCCAAAACAAAATGTGTCATCATCATGCTATATTCAACCATAACATGTCCTTTTATCTTTTTACCTTCATAAATTATGACCGCTAAACTATTTTGGGCCCTTTATTTTACCGATTTATTTTTTGTTGCACCATCGCCTATCAGACTTGTTAATAAGCCAATTTTACCACCCTCCTCCTCCTCCCCCTCTCCCTCCCCTTGTTACTAATATCCGTAAAAATAAGTTATCCGCCATCAAAATGCAATTTAATTGGCATTTGCAAGGATATTTTAGTTTTTCTTTTAGAGATTAGATCAGTTTATTAAAGTGTATTAACATTGGTGCCACCCACGGACTCCACTATGATTGTTAACATTATCCCACCATTATTTCACTGCATAGGAGAAGAAGGCGAAGGATTCAGAAACTCTGCCTCTAATTTCAACGGAGTCGTACAACCTTTCATTTCATGGGTTATCTACAAACTAAAGAATTTATTTATTGTGAGTATCAAAGCCCATTAAGTTCTCTCTCTATTATTTTGTTCAGATAAGGGTTTCTAGTTTGTCGAATGCATTTTTGGTTTGGAATTTATTTTCTATGCTATATGCATTTATCGGATTTCCAGTACCGTCATCTCCTCATTTCTTCTACCAAAAGGATGATGGGGTGGTGGTGTCAGAAGATAAGTATAGTTGCATGGTGTACTTTGTACTATATCTATGATTAGTTTATTTATTCTGAAATTGGTCAGGCCCCGCAGACGTAGGTGGATTTCATCGAACTGCGTAACCAAGTTGTGTGTCTCGTGTTTATTTACTTTACATACTTGGTTAAGTTAGACTATGTTAGAACATATGATTGCTAGTTAAGCTAAAACATTAAAAACCAATTTTTCAATTGGTATCGGAGCTTGGTCACTTACGTTTTTACCTTGGTTGTGTCAAGGAAAGTGTGATCCAGTTTTACCATGGCAATAAGAGAATGAGCTTCTGTGTCTAGGTCACCTCTACTTGAAGGAACAAACAACAATTATTGGAAGGCTTGCATGAGAGTGTTTATCAATTCTCTGGATGAACTTGCATGGCACTTTGTTGAGAACGAGTGGGATCCTCCAACTGAAGATGCAGAATCCAACTCTAAGGAGAAAGAATGAGAGTCTAGCTCTAATAAACAAACGCTCAAGGACAAATCATCATGGTTCCCAGATGAATTGAAGGCCTCTCTGGCTAATTCAAAGTCGTTAAATGTGATCTTCACAACAGTTGATGAACATCAGTTTAAGCTCATCTCTACATGTCAACATGCTAAGAAAGCATGGGATACTTTGCACACTGTACATGAAGGAACCAGCCGTGTACGTGAATCCAAACTACAGATGTTGGCATCCAAATATGAAGAACTGAAAATGGAATAGAACGATACCATTGTCACATTCAATGGGAAACTCATAGACATCTCTAATATGACTTATCAATTGGGAAAAGTTTAAAAGGAGTCTAAGTTGGTAAAGAAGACCCTAAGATCACTACCCAAGAGATTCGCTATGAAGGTTGCAGCAATAGAAGAAGCTAGAGACGTATCTAGGATGTCCTTGGATGAATTGATGGGATCACTACAGACGTATGAGATGAACATGCAGTAGCCTGCAAACAAAACTCAAAAGGAATTTTCCTTTAAAACATCTTCATCAAGGAATGATCAGGAATTGGATAGACCCTAAGTTTACAAGGAGTCTAAGTTGGCAAAGAAGACCCTAAGATCACTACCCAAAGATTTGCTATGAAGGTTGCAGCAATAGAAGAAGCTAGAGTTGTATCTAGGATGTCCTCAGATGAATTAATGGGATCACTACAGACGTATGAGATAAACATTGAGTAGCCTGCAAAGAAAACTCAGAAGGAATTGGCATTTGAAGAATCTTCATCAAGGAATGATCAGGAATCGGATAGTGAGGATGATAATGAATAAATTGCTCTCACCACTAAGATTTTTTCAAGAATGTTGAAAAAGGTTGTAAACAGGAAACCACAAGATAGAACTGGAGGGAATAGACTAAGTGGACAGAACTTTGGTAGGAATTATGGAAATCGCGTGGAGCAAGGAAACCAACAGTTCACAAAAAATCTAGGTGGTGAAACAAAACGGCAAGGAAGAATTCAGTGTAGAAAATGTGAATGTTTTGGACATATCCAGTCTGAATGTGCCAATACCAGGAAGAAGCAAGGAAGATCATATGTTACTTCATGGAGTGAGAATGAAGATGATGAGAAAGATGAAGAGGAACTTACCAATAATTATGTGGCGTTTGGAGCAAAAATTTGAGAAGAAGCTATGGACGTATGTTCCAACACAGATATTGATGTATGTTCCAACATACGTTCTCCCAAAAATTCCAGCGATGAAGATGACCAATCTGTGAGCAGTAAAGACATCTACACATCACATGAACAAATGTATGACATGTGGTTAAAGGTGGCAGATGCAAATAAGTCCATGAAGGTTGAAAAAAGTCAATTAGCCAAGGCAAAGAAGGAACTGAAGGTGCAAGTTGAAAACCATAAGGATGAAGTTGAAGATTTGAGTGTGAAATTAAACTCGATGACTGAAAGGGCTGAATCAGCAGAAGCGACAATCATGAAATTGAATTATGGAAAGACAAAGTTAGATGACACCCTAACCATGGGAAAAAGCTTTGGAGATCGACAAGGAATCAGTTATGGAAATGCAACATGTGGTATGGGAGACTTCAAGAAGGAGGTTCAAGATATGAAGAAAAAGGTGATAAAGGCTCGGGTTTGAAAACCTCTCATATGTAGTTATTGCATGATTTGAGGAACGGTGTCTAAAATTATTGAGTGATATCATGAACGGTCGTCAGCTGTCGGTGTATTCCAACATAGACAGTACCCAACGCTCAAAACTGGTTCAGAAGGTATGGATTCATAAACGCATGAAGATTTGTCTTGTTGCTCATACCTCACTTAATGTACATTCTAGAGACTCATGGTACTTTGATAGTGGTTGTTCTTGTCACATGACTGGAAAAACCATATGATGGTGCTTCAGTTACATTTGGTGATGGGAAGAAAAGTCAAGTTATAGGCAAAGGTGAAATGCAAAATGAAGGATTTTCGGTGTTTACTAGTGTATTGCTCGTTGAAGGTTTAAAGGCGAATTTTCTAAGCACTAGTCAGTTGTGTGATGATAATATGATAGTTGAATTTCTGAAAGACAGATGTGTGGTTAGACATGGTGATGACATAGTTCTTTCCGGTATTCGATCATCAGATAATTGTTATCTTCTGGAGCAAAAAGTTTGATGCTTAAGTTCGAAACAAGATGAAGGCACACTATGACATAGGAAGCTTGGGCATATCAACTATAAAACCTTGGTAAAAATTGCAAATTCAAAGGCAGTTCGAGAAATGCCTATGCTTACAACCAAGAGTGGAATTGTTTGCAGTCCATGTCAGCAAGGTAAATAGATTTGGTCTTCTCACTCTGCAGTACAGTATATCACTACCTCAAGGAATCTTGAATTACTTCATATGGATTTGATGGGTCCAGTCAATACACCTAATGTGAGTGGCAAGAAGTATATATTTGTTTGTGCTGATGATTTTTAAAGATTTACTTGGGTGGCATTTCTCAAAGAAAAGTATGATGCTATGGATGTGTTTAAAATTCTGGCAGTAAAAATGCAGACCGAGAAAGGAAGTTCAATTGGAAAGATCGTCAGAATCAGAAGTGATCATGACAGGGAATTTGAAAACTCTCAATTCAGTGATTTCTGTGATGAGCTTGATATTCAGCATGAATTTTTGGCTCCAATTACTCCACAGCAGAATGGCATTGTCGAAAGGAAGAAT
>JAULKK010279693.1:0-14476 GCA_032355705.1 Rubia peregrina
TAACTATTTAACTTTATAATTCATATGATATTTCTTAGGTTAATAAATTTTAGAGTTTAACAAAAAAATTAAATACATGGTGCAAAAATTACATTAAAATATATTTAAATTTCTTAATCAACTATTCCTCGCAACGAACGATGGATCCAACTAGTTTGTTGATAATTATTTTTATTAATGAGTAGATTATCATTTTTAAATGTGTTAATATTTTCGCGTCCTTTTAAAAAAAATCAGATTCCTACAATTTAAAAGGGTCCTTTTGATACATTTTGATGAAAATCACAATTTACCTGCTAAATCACTAACGGTTAAGATATTTGGTAATGTTTTTAAAATATCAATCGTGGAGTGGATTTTGTGAGCCCAATCCAAAGTCCATGGGCTGAGACAACCTAATCCATTAAAATGAACTGTTTTAGCTTTTCATCACGCACAAAACGCGGAAACTCCAACACGCATGGTACGCGGAAACTCGCACGCGCACAATAGACCAAAAGGAAACCCTAATTTCAATTAAAGCTCTGCACAATTTTTTCAGATAAAATTAGCAAAGTTAAATAAAGCAATCATTTGCGGAAGTTTCAATCAAACAATCATAGGATACCAAAAAAGAAAACATAGAATATTCCTTTTTGCCCCCACTCGCCTATCCCTCTCGATTCTCTGCCGCCGCCAATCCCTTCTCGATTCTCTCATTTCTCTGTCTTTCGCCGCCGCCAATACCTCTCACTCCCGTGTCCAACTGTCGATCCTCAATAGCACTGGTCCGAACACCAAATCACCAAAGAATCCTCGATTTCCCCGATCAATCTGCTTCTCTCCATCGCCGCCGGTGAGTTTACAATCTCCTTCTCTAATTTTTACGATCTGCGTTCTTGTAATCTTTGAGAATGTGATTAGGGTTTTGGTTTGGGGGATTGGATTAATTTTGGAGCATGAAATTAAACCCTAGTTTTTTATTTCGAGGTCTGAAGTTCGTTTGGTCGGTGGTTACTATCTGTGGTAGTTGCTAATTTTGTTCACATTTGGGTTAGGGTTTTCAGATAATGGCTATCAAATTGAGGTTTAAGATAAAACCGAAGGGCAATAATGAAAATAATGGTGGATCAAAGGTTTCAAACCCTGTTCCGTCAGGCTGCAATAAGCGGAAATGCGAGGCCGACTTAGAAGAGGAGCAACCTAATAAGAAGTGGAAGATGGACCCCAATGTGAAGAACGGGAAGATGAACTCCAATGAGAAATGGCAATGTCGTGACTTGTTGGATGAATTGATTGGTCATAGGCTTGGTTATGCTTTCCGCTTTCCTGTGGATCCTGTTGCTCTGAGGATTCCGGATTACTTCACTGTAATTACCAATCCTATGGATTTGGGGACTATCAAGTCTAAGCTGACTGCCAATGCGTACCGCACTACTCAAGAGTTTGCAGCCGATGTGAATCTCACTTTCTCGAATGCAATGCAGTATAATCCTCCTGATAGCCAAGTTCATTCAATGGCAAAGGAATTGGAGTGTCTTTTTCTTAAAAGATGGAAGCCGCTGGAAGCCAAATGGAATCATGGAATAGTGAGTGCTCCGCGGGGAGTTTCCACACATGGAGATCTCAAGAGTGGTGTTGATATTAGCCTTTTAAAACCAGGTGCAACTGCCAAATCTGGGGAAGTTTCCGCCTGTGCATCGAATGGCGAGATGGATCTCAAGAAGGCTTTAGGCGCTGCACACGCTGCAGTGATGAAAAAGCAATCTGCTGGTGCTGCCCCATGCAAGGTCAATTGTGATACTGGTTTTTGGAAGCCGCAGCAAGCAAAGGCCAATTGCAATGCTAACTCTGCAAAGGTGCTGCTGACAGATTCTGAGTTGAAAAAAGAGGCTCAATGCATTGAAGAGAGACCTGGTGCAACTGCCAAATATGGGGAAGTTTCTGCCTGTGCATCGAATGGCGAGATGGATCTCAAGAAGGCTTTAAGCGCTGCACACGCTGCCGTGATGAAAAAGCAATCTGCTGCTGCAGCCACATGCGAGGTCAATTGTGATACTGGTTTTGGGAAGCCGCAGCAAGAAGCAAAGGCCAATTGCGATGCTGACTTTGCAAAGGTGCTAGCAGATTCCGAGGTTAAAAAAGAGGCTCATTGCATTGCAGAAAGAACTGCTCGAACTAAATTAGAGGCACCAAACAGGAAAGTTGATGATGTGACCGGCATGCTTCTGTTTAAAGAACTTCTAAGGCTGTGTGGATGTTCCCTATCCTTTGATCCATGTTCTGGGGCAGTTTTGAGAGATTTCAAAACTGGTCAAGTTTTGAATCCCTTAGCAAGTATTGGGCTGCATTTAAAGAAAGATATTTGGCTGCTTTCAAACAGAGATTATGATGACAATGTTATTGTGAGTTGTGATATAGAGGAAGGGGAGATATTAGAGTAGGTTTTTCTGTGTATTCATCATCCACATCAGTGTAGTTTTGTTATTTTGTATATACTGGGTTCTAGACCTGCCGGTTACTTTTACCTGCATCTTTTGCAATGGCAGCCACTCTCTGCGTGTGTTGCTGATGCTAGTATGGTAGAATTGGAATAGCTAGTATGCTCTGATTAGCTAGTATATGATAGAATCAGATTAGCCCATTCATATTCTTTTTGTAAATCTCATCTCAGTTTGAATATATAGAGTGATTCTTTTCCATTCATTTGCCTCGACTGACTCAACTTTACAATGCTATTATTTATTTCCGAGTTGACTCTACTTGGCTGTTGTTTTGATTGAAACACGTTAGTGCATTATAATTCTTTTTTTCAGACAAGAAGAATATGCTGATTGCCTGTTTTTAGTAAATGGAGTTAGCTTGTTAGTGTGTTTGATTCTATCAACGCCCGAATGTGATTACAGCTAATAATCATTATATGTCATTGTTTTCTCTAAGAAATTCTCAAGAACAAACAAGAAGGTTGAAGTAGCAAAGGTTCTAAATACGCAGTTGTTTCTGAACTGACTGTTGGAACGCGTATTGGAATTGGTAGTGCCCTTGTTAATATATTGAAAAATCTAAAAACCTATACACTGCTGGAATTTGTAACGAATTTGGTAGGCCTAGTTAGCATTTGCATGAAAAGGGGGAAAAATTTCAGAAAGAGCATCTGATATAACATTAAAACACACACCAGAATCAGCATAGCTATTACATTTTAAGAAATATAGTTTGTGATTAGCCCTCTGTTACACTGTTATTTATTAATTAGAAGACATAAGTGGATCGCTGTTCTACAGGTGCAGATCCTGATATTCACTTGGTAGATGAGATTTAACTTTTCAGACATCATTTAAATCCATCTGCAAAGCAGAAACTCACTATTTATTCAATGTCATCCTTACGTTAATTATTTTCTCATCATATGTCTGATATTAACTGGAAAAGAGAGAGTGCTGGTATTTTGTATCAGTAGAATGAAATAGACTCAAATACTTTTGTATTAGTGGTAGCTGGTGATCAACACTTTATGTATTAGGGAAGTATACATTTGGTATTAGTAGTAGTTGTTGATAATGGTAAGTTGAAGCGAAGACTTGAAGATGGAGTTGAGTTGCAGATAATCTAGGTGTAGTTTGGACCGAGATTCCATGTTGTTGCTGATGAATGAAGCCGAGTTGTTGATCTCCAGCACCAGCATGCATCTCTTGGGTTGGGAAGCTGATATTCTTCAGGTTCATTTGAAAATACCATCAAGGCATCAACTAAGGTGCAGATTGAGATTTGTCATGGTTGATACTATGGATGTTGAAGATTCCAATGTCTCAGTTGCTTCTGAAGTGAGCATTTTACGCAATGCTTCGAGACTACCAGGTTTGCAAGTGCTAGATAACCTGCCTATGCAACAGGAGCATAGAAGAATGTCTCCAATATATTGCACATGCGCGAAAAGGAGGTATCTTGTCGTAGAAAGAGTAAGCATTTCTATGACACAGGTGTTTTGAGTATCATCCATCGGTCTTCCATCTCATGGAATTTGGAATGCTTCAAAGCCAAATGGTTATCTTCAATCATTCCACCTTCTGCAACTGTTTCTAGTGCAATAGCACTTTGTTGGCTGAGTAAACATCCATCAAACATTCTTGATTGTCACTTGCTCCTATTTTCCAGTTTTGCTTTCTCCTTGTAACTGGTTGCACCTGGACTGACTTCATCATGGAGTTTCTCTCTTGTGCACCAGGGAAATAGAAATGACAGTACCCATAAAACAGTATTCAAGTTTTTCCCATGGATAACACATTTGCTATAAGTAAACAATAGTACTCCCTCCGTCCCACTTTAAACTTTCTATTTTCATTTTTGGGACTTACCACTATAAACTTCCTAATTTTAAACTTTCTAAACTTTCATAAATATGTGGTCATAACTCTTCCTTTCATTTGAATTATGCAGGCCCACTCTTATCGCTCATTAAAAAGATGTCACATGTACTTTTCTTAAAGTTTGTGCAAAAAGCAATTAGGAAGTTTAAAGTGGGACGGAAAGAGTATATAATTAAAGCTCCAAACTACGTCCACATTCAAGCATCTCATCAGTATACATCAGACAATGAATTCCTGCCCACGTATAAGAATTTCTATACATCAGTTGAGTATGATAAAAATGAATTCCTACATCAGACAATGCATTTGATACCAAAAAATTGACATGGCCCAAAATGTCCAAATCGTAAAAATGCACGTACTCATTCATGATTCAACCAAAGTTACATAGCCGAAGACCATCTAGTATTCCGTCAAAACTACTCCCTACCTTCTACTATACATCACCTAGCGTTCTGAGTAGCTCGAATTCACAATCAACTTTTAGCCAAGCCAATTACCCGAGATTTCTGGTGCCGCCGATTAGCGGTTATGCCGCCATTGATGAGCTGCTCGAATTCCATCATAACTCTGAAATTATCTTCCGGCCAACAGAGATCTTTGAGGGCGACTTTAGCGTTATCCTCCACCTCCTCCACCTCCTTCGTCACCTCCGCTCTCATCTCATCGGCGACTCGTTGCCGCTTCACTTTTCTCCGCTGTTCTTCCCTCTCCTCCTCAATCTTCTGCAATTCCTTCTTCTTCTCCTCCCACTTTGTCCTCTTCCCGGATCGTTGCTCAACCGCCAAAGATTCTGGTTCACCGCTGGTGCCGGTGGCGTTCGAGACTGTTTGGGAAAACCGCGTTCTCAGCACCGCCGCGCGTAAGTAGGGATTTGGAGGGGCGTCGGTGGGAGATTTCCGCAGTTCTTGGTTGAGTTGAACCAGAATTTTATCGTCCAATCGATCGACATTGAGTTGTTCCACAGAGCTGCCGTAAATGCCGAGTTTCTCGAGGCTTGAAATTTCGCCGGAGGAGTACTTGTTGGCGACAAGCTGTTGGACGCTGCTCTCCAACTTGAATCTCTGCATGGCCGACATTGTGGAAGCCATGATTTCACTTTTTTTTGTGAATGTATTCAGTGTGCGCCGTTTCCTCTGAATAGGTTTTTGTTTCCTTTTTTGTGAAACCTCAATTGTTGTTTACTCCAACGGTGCAGATGGCCCCATTTTTTACCTCTTAAAACATTTCCTTTTCTCTGAACTCTGCAAACCTCTTAAAACATTACCTTTTTCTCATTTTCCTTTTCGGATTTAGATTTGGATTAATCCTCTAACGGTACAAATGAAGTCATTTTTGTTGTACTAACAATATTCTTAATCAAATATTTTTTAGCCATCGCAAAATTAAAATGCACATTATTTTACTAATCCCTCTCTCATCTCCATTTGCACATTTTTTGTCAACTTTTCTCGAGTCATGTTTGACCACCAAGAACTTTAGTTATTTATACTACTGACGTATAAAAGTTTGATACGAAGCGTGAGACTGGTCGGAACGCACACCTTGGAACGCAATAACTCAAACTTAGGACGGGGTAAACCCTTTGTAAAGATGTCAGCAAGCCGCAACTCTGTAGAAACATGAGCAACCCTGACCTTGCCAGAAGACACTATCTCATTCACAAAATGATGATCAATATCAATGTGCTTGGATCTCATATGCGAAAGCGGATTATGAGCAAGAAAGAGAGCACTGTTGTTATCGCACAGCAAAACAAGAGGCACACTAGTAGATACACATAAATCCCAAAGAAGATTCATCTATCAAGCTTGTTCTGCAATAGTGTTAGCCAGAACACGGTATTCTGATTCTGAACTAGAATGAGAGACCATAGGTTTCTTCTTTGCACTCCAAGAAATCAGGTTAGCACAAAAGAAAATGACATAACAATATGTAGACCACGAGTCTCAATAGAACGAGGCCAATCAACATCAAAATAACCCAGAACTTGTAAAATAGACAAATTTGTTGAAACTGAAGACCAAAGTGGAGAGTACCACGAACATGACGCAAAATTCGAGTAAAAGATTGAAAATGGTATCAGTAGGAGCCTGCATATGCTGCTGATGGTGTTCACATCATGAGACAAGCCGGGACATGTAATCGACAAATAGTGTCGTGCACCAACCGAAGAGCGATAAAGTGTGAGGTTTCCGAATAACTTACCGGAAGAGCTAGCAAGTTGCTAAAAACCCCCCACAAATAATATAGCAACTAGCAATGAATCCTGCATACCGGTGCACAATAAAAATGTCCCTTGCATATCTGGCCTGACAAAATAATAAGTCATCGGAAGTACGAACAACCTCCAACCCAAAAAATACTGTAGAGTGCCAAAATATTTAATTTTGAATTCCTGATTAACCCGATCAATAAACATCCGAATGAGACGGCCATCATTACCAGTAAGAGTAATGTCATCAACATAAACCAACAAATAGATCAAAGACGCACCCTGTGAAAATACACAAAAAGATGTGTTGGAGTAGCTGCATATAAAACCCAAGCCAACCAAAAAAATGATTGAATCGCTGAAATTAAGTACGAGGAGATTGCTTCAAACCATAAATGGCCTTGCATAAACGACAAACATATTCAGGACACATCGGGTCTTTGTGTCCAGTAAGCCGCTCCATGTCAACCGGGGAGTCAAGAATGCCATTTAAAAATGCATTCTTAACATCAAGCAGTAGTAAAGGCCAACTTAAAGTGACTGCTTCAACTTCCAACCTGGACAGCGTCGCTCCTTATAACAGTAATCGTCATGTTTATTTTAGCAATGGTTCTTCTTTGCATATTTCCCACACTTGAAATTATCGGATTTCTGATTCACTCACTTTATTTGATTTCTTGGTTGTTCTACACATCACCAAAATTTTATTATCTATCGCTAAGTAATCATGGATCTAAATGTTGTTGTTTGTTTTGATGACACTTCTTTCACTATTCAGAACAAGGTTACCAAGGAGATCGTGGGCTGAGGACACAATGAGAGAGGTCTCTGCATTTTAGATTATGGTGGTGTTGCTTTAGTTTCTTTTGTCAATTCAAATAAAGCCAAGGCTTCATTTGAGTAGAATTGGTGGTTTGTCAGTTACTAGTTTGCTGCCTAAGCCTCATTTAAGTTCTTCTTGTGAGTTGGCTAAAGACAAGCGTCTTTTTTTAATGATAATTTAAAACGTGCACCCCACATACTTGATTTAGTCCATTGTGACCTTTGGGGACCCTCACCTGTTGTCTCTTGGCCGGGTACCTTTATTATGTCATTTTTGTTGAAGATTTCTCTCAGTTTACTTGGTTTTATCATCTACGATGAAAGTCTGATTTTGTAAAAGCTTATATGAAATTTGAAAAAATTATTGAGAACTAGTTTTCTACCACCATTAAATATTTCAGAGTGATGGTGGAACTGAGTTTGTGAATCATCGCATGCATAATCATTTTGAATCGAAGGACATTCATCATCAACTTTTTATTACACTCATGGGTAAAATGGTCGTGCAGAGATGAATAATCGTCATATTACTGAGACAGTTTGTTGATGCTCTTTCGTTATGACCTTCATCAATCATTTTGGTATAATGCTTTCTTGACAGCAGTCTACATCATCAACAGACTGCCTACTCTGGTTTTATCTTGTCAATCTCCACTCTCTGTTATTTTTGGTACTACGCCTGACTACTCCAATTTTCATCAATTTGGTTATCGAGTTTTTTTTTGCATTTGAGGTGTTATATTGCAAATAAACTAGCACCTCGGAGTATGTCTTGTATATTTTTGGGTTACAGTTCACAATACAATGGTTATCGTTGTCTTAATCCTCTTACGAAAGAGTACATCACTCGCCATGCTCAATTTGATTAGATATTATTTCCAGCTACTTGTACTGGTTCTGCTACCGATTTATCATCACGGGATGTTTTTGCATTTTTTGAGCCTTCGCCAGTTCTGTTGTAGGTGTTTGAGACATCTTCTTCAGCCGAATCACCGATTATTTTGGAAAAATGGTTTTCATCGATACCGGAAGCTCAGGGTTTATTAGGAAATTTTGATTGTTTGCCAGAAGGTGACCAGCAGCCTGAACGAGATCTGCATGCACCTCCAGCACAGCCATACACGCAGAAGCCTTTGGTTCTCACGACGGCCACCCCGTCCGCGCATTTTCTTCACATGTCACAGGCCGCCACCCCAGTGGCTTTGCCAATTGTCCTGGTGACCCCAGCTTTCCCAGCGCTACGATCGCCGCTCGCCTCATCAGCTCGACCACTATCCATTGGCTTGGGTTCCGTTCCCACCTTGGGTTCTATGCTTGCCTCGGGATATGTGCCATCTCTAGCGACAAATTCCTCTTCTCGTCATCCGATGGCTAATCAATCGCGCAATAGCTCACTTCGGTTCAAGGATTTTTTAGATTATGATATTTATTGATGGAGATGCCAAGATGGCAACAAGCATAAATGAAGACATTCCACGACTTGATCAAACATTCAAGGGTTATGTTCGGGATCCTCTAAGTGTCATGACTGGACCGATGATAAGATCAAGAACGAAGCTTAGAGATGCGACATTGAATACTTTGATAGATCAACTTCATGATGAAGAACTCAAGACTAAATCGGCTAGGGCTTGGATTAATTATTCAAGCACTTCGATTAACTGAAGGCATCATGAAGAACATTGTACTCTTTTTCCCCACCCTGTTTTTAATGAGATAGTGTGATCTTTGTAAATTATTGTAACATTATATTATTTCAATCCATAGCTCGGCCATGTGGCCTTCTTAAGAGCTATTATTTTCGACCCAGTCAATTAGGATTTAGAAAATATTGAGTTTTATTCTGATTAGACTTAGATTTGGTAAGATTAGATATGGTAATATTCTTCAAGGTTACTTGGAGAAGAATCCAAGTATATTACCATTTATTTTAGGAGTTATAGTTAGATATGGTTTTAGGTTCTGAAAGCTGCCATAAGTCGATTCAGTTTCCATTTGTAATTAGGGTTTTGGGGTGAGACATATCCCTATAATTAGAGGGGTATTGCCGAGACTATTCCTCACTTTTTTATCAATCATATATTTAGAATTTTGAGATCATTCTTTGTGCTTTCGAGCTTTCTTCATTGTTGCTTAATTCTGTGGGTTAATTAAGTATCAATACAATTCAATTTGTGAACTAATCCTGCGGCCTAGTTAGCTTCATAAATTTTGAATTGGCAAGATCCCAAGGGTTAATCTTGGATCAGTTCGTGCGACATACTAGGTTTTGCGAGATCCCTCGTTTCGTCATAGTTCTAAAATTCTGCAATCCAGAGTATTCGCAAGGAGATTTATATCAGTTGGTATTAAAGCAAAGCAAAATATCCATGTGACCAAAAATCTATTAGTGTAATATTATTTTAGTGCTTGTTTGATCCATGTGATCCATGTGACCCAAAATCAGTTTATAAACTCTTTCGTGTAATATTATTTTAGTGTTTGTTTGATCTTTCTTAACATGAGGATTGAATCTAGAGTCGAAGGACGTCGAATGGTCCGAGATTTAGAGTACTTCGGTATTACTATCCGCCTTCACCTTCATCAATCGAGTCACCATGACGTCGAAGGGTCTAAGCGTTAAAAAATATTATCCGCTTTCACTTCCTGGTCAGTTTTGTAGTTTTTAGGTAGCTTATACAGTTTATGTGCTTGTGACATTTTTCGTCCACTCCTCTGAAAAATTATTGCATGCTCATAATCTTATTTGTTTTCGTTAACGTTCTTTGATTCCGTGATCTTGAATTGTTCTTTAATTCTTGATTACAATTATACAAAAAATTATATTTTCTTGTTTTGTTTTCCATAAAAAGTGTCATATTCTTGATCCTTACGATCTTGAATACCTCAAAATTCACTTGAATCGAGAGGAAATTTTCACAGATTTCTTATTCCAAGTTTTGTATAGCTATTTTTGTTCCAAACTTTTTCAAAAAAAATACAAAGGGAATCAGATTTTTGGGTTTTAAAATCGGAATTTAGAGTTTTGAAATTGGAAAATTGGGGCTAATTTGTAGTTTTCAAAAGTTTGGGGGTTGTTTTGCAATTTTCAAAAATTTGGGAATTGCACACTGTTGAAATTACTTTGGGAATAATATTATGATTTCGAGTCAAATTTATAGCTGAAAAAAAAGAAGAAAAAATAAAAAGAGTAAAGTGCTAAAATGATCCTGAAATTAGGGCGAAAGTGCCAATATAACCCTGCAATCTCAGAAAAAGCCAATATAACCCTTGACCACGTTGACCATTCGGTCAACCTTTTCACAGCCGGAATAAAGTGAATTTTCCTTTGTACCCTTATAATTTTAAAAAGGAAATAGAGAAAATGTTGAATAAATGAGGAATTCATCGCTGCTTTTCTTCTCTTCTCTTTCCGCCGTGGAATTTGCTTTCCGCCGCCGCCGTGGAATTCTTCTGGTTGATCTCTTCTCTTTCCTTCTTCATTTGCTCCTTCTATTCCTGCTCGTCGCTGTAGTGGAAATCATCTCGGCCTGGGGTCCGATTATTTTTGGTTATAGGTTTGAGCAGGTTGAGCTTGATTTCACGGCGTTTGGTTGAGCAGCACCGGGTATGAGTGGTGAACAAAAGGCGATGGTCGGGGAAAACCTAGGACTGGTAGGGGAAAGGCTACGGTGGCGAGCGAAAGGCAAGTGTGGGGGGAAAGACGGCTGGGAAGAAACCTTAGAGACGGGTGAGGAAAGACGATGGTGGCGGTGGCCGGTGTATGGTTGCGGGGAAGAAGGAGACGACGGCAGGATGAGGAGGCATCGGTGGTGGTGGGGAGAGAGAGGAGGAGGTGGGGGCAAGTCCGAGTGGTGATGATATTCGGCGGTAGGGAGATTAGCTGAGTCCGAGTGGTGGTGATTTTTGGTGAAGTCGGCGAGGGTGGGGTGGTGGTGATTTTCAGCGGTGGGGAGATTGGGCAAGTTTGAGTGGTGGCGCTTTTCGGCGAATCGGTGAGGGTGGGGAGAGAGAATGAGGAGGTGGCGGCGGTGGGGCGAGTCCGAGTGGTGGTGATTTTCGACGGTGGGAGATTGGCCGAGTCTGAGTGGTGGCGATTTTCGTCAATGGTGATTTTTGGTGATTTTTAGCGAGCTCCGGCGGCGGTGGCGGCGGCGGCGTTCGGTGGTGGAGCTTTACTGAGGAAGATGAAGATGAAGAATAGGGGTATTTCAATCATTTCACTTCTTGTCATTGCCGGAATCTCTTGAGTCAACGCCGGAATTAGAGAGTTGGGTTATATCGGCACAAAAGTTTAGAAAGTTAGGGTTAGATTAGCACATACAATGATTAGTTAGGGTTATATTCGCACTTTCTGAGATTGCAGGGTTATATTGGCACTTTAAACCTAAAGTTAGGGTTATAAAAGTAAATATCCCTTAAAACTACTAATGTTAATGTATACATAAACATATTCTAAACTACTGATGTTCATTGGTTGTAGATCGATGAACACACTTAAACAGATAAACAAATCTCTTAAACAACAAAACTTACTACACATACGTCCACGTCGACACTCTTTAAAATTAAGTAAATCATTTATCAAATAAAAACAAATTCACAACACATAAGCACAAAAACATATCAAAACCTATGCAAATTTATGGGTCGAAACAATTATCATACACTCCATGTAAATTTTTTTATATAATATTACAATATTGTTAGTGTTCATGTGATTGACAGAGTTATATTCAATATATAAAATCATGGGTCACTCCTTATATAGTACCAATTAGTTTTATTATAGGAGCCCAACATTCTAATAAATATTTGAACATATTTTTTATATTTTTTTAATTAATTTCTATCCTGGTCTTCTGAGTGTATATAATGAACTAATATATTAATTCAATGGTCAATAGGAAATGTTGGGGTATGATAGTGATATGGAGATAATTAGGCAACTTCTTGATTAACGAATAGAAAGAAGGTGAGAGATAAGAAAATTATCCCGTTAAAGAAATTAAATAAAGAGGTGGGAGATAAGAAACTTTTCTAATCTCACCATAGAGAAGAAAAAAATACTACTCCCTCTATCTCATTAGTCAAATAGATTATAGACGACTTTGAACATCAGTTAGATAACAGTTCCGAGGGCATTTTTGACCTTGAAACATGTGTTTGGAGTGCACTAAAATAGGCAATGACGATTGAATCTTTGTCTAAAGAACTCCTAAAAGAATATGCACTAAAACCGCTGTCTAAAGAGGAGAGTTCCAAAGTTGGAACATGTGTTTGAAGTGCACTAAAGTAAACAACGATGGTTGACCCTCCGTTTAAAGAAATCTTACAAAAAAATTCCACCATTATTATCATCTTCCTTCCTAACGACAGTCATTTTTCTCTTCCATCTTTCCTTTCTCTCTTTCTCCTTTTTGTCATTTCATTCATTCACCAAGTCTAACAATTCATCATCCCTTTTAAATTTAACTTCGCGATGGCGACTTTAGATTTGGAGAATGTGTGGTGATAAACTTCGTATTATCTTCAATATGGTTTCTTCCTATTTTGAATTTGTTATTGGTAAAAACATCTTAAATTTTTTATGTATGTTATTGTTCTGGGTATGATTCTTGTTTGGTTATCTATTATTATGGGTTTGATATGAGTGTGTAAGACAATAATAGTGTATTGTGTTGAAAAGATAGAAGATATTGGTATGGGTTTCAAGCATTCAAGTACGAACTAAAAACTAATTTCTTAATCGACTTCCAACCCCTGTGCAACCCTTAATGAAAGCACATCGTCATCATCCAGATCCACAGTTCCCCACTTCATTTGCATCGCTAATTAAGGATAATTTATGATAGGCGTGATCTTTAATTTTGTTAGTGTGTAATAAAATATTATTCTACCAAACAAAACAGTATGGTGCGAATTAATTAGACTTCTTTTTGGTATACAAATTGAAGGGGAGATGCGAATTCATCTTTTGAAGAAAGATTAAACCACTTCTGATGGCAGAGACTGAAAACTCAATTTTCTTTACTTCCTCAAGTCAAGATATAATTAACAAACTTATCTTACTGTTCTTGTGTAAAGACAAACATTACCGCGTCATCAACTCATGCGCCAGGTTAACGTTGTAACTTGGTGAACCTTTTTCTCCACAGTTTACACAGGCCAGTTTTCCTATAAATATGGTTACAGGCAGCTCATTCAAAACAGAGCTCAAAATTTGACGAAAATTCAACTTTTTGTCACATTTTTAACTGATGGCGCACTTCAACACTAACTACACCCTTCACTCAGGACACAACTACAACTTTGTTTTCCAGTTGACAGACAGTCCGAGGAATTCCGACAGGTTCGGAGACTCCGATGATGATCGTCGTACTAAATCAATGTCATCTTGTCAGGCCATTCATGCATTCATGGTCACAGTCTTGTTCAACCTGGTCCAGATTAAGTATCAATCGAAACCCGAGTCGCCTTTTGAAACGCGCTCTAGGACCGTGTTCGTGGCCATCGCTAGTTTGGTTGCGTACTATAGTTTGTCATACAATGCCATTGCCAAACCAAGAAGAACGACAGTTTGTTCTGCGTTTACTTCCCAAATTAGTAAGTTCAGTTTGGGATTTTGTGGGCCCCTTTCACTGGCTTCGATCATAGCAATCCTCTTGCCTGGATCATTTTCCCCACTCGTATTTTCACTCTCAATTTTGTTTTCCTTTTCTCAGTTATTACCCGCATCCTATGTTGAATCAATATGGGACTTCATGATAAAATCAGCCACTTATTTCATGACAAAATTTCAAGGTCAGCCATCTCACCATATAGAAGAGATCAGAGGAATTCAACTACCTTGGTTTCAAGATCCACAACAAACCAATGGCTCGAGATTCCTACCCGTGTAAGAGTTACACACACGAGAGATCATCTGTAACACTTGGACAACTTCACAGAATGTTGCACAATCGAAAAGGAAAGAAAAGAACTAAGAACATTGAGTTGGCAAAGATTCGACACTACTACAAAATAAGGCTAATGTAACACTTTTCTTCTAACACTTATTAAAAATGTTACAATAGTTTATAAAGTGTTACAT
>JAULKK010279703.1:0-14475 GCA_032355705.1 Rubia peregrina
CTGTGTGAAGGATTGGTGTATGCACATAAAGCTGGTTTGGATTTGAACCTGTATTTGGACGCTATATCCACCGGCGCTGCGGGTTCCAAGTCGTTGGAATTGTACGGGAGCAGGATTCTGAAGAGGGATTTCGCAGCAGGTTTTTATGTGAATCATTTTGTGAAGGATTTAGGGATATGCTTGAGAGAATGCCAGAATATGAACTTGGTGCTACCGGGGCTCGCATTGGCTCAGCAGCTGTACCTTTCGCTCAAGGCTTATGGGGAGGGTGATTTGGGCACCCAGGCTCTGATCTTGGCGCTCGAAAGGCTCAACAATGTGGCGCTGGATTCTTCAGGAGGGAGATCATGAAGGTATTGATCATGTGAATATCTCTGTCATAAAAGAGAACTTTATGTTTGCAAATGCTATACCTGTGAACTGTGATGTTGAAATGAATTCACTTGTAACCTAAGATTTTTAAAATATTTGTTTTTCGCGAACAAATGTGCCAATGTGATCAGGGTCTGGTTGTTATGATACTGCTACAAGTAGTTTTGTTGAATTTGGCATTGATTTTGGAGTGCTCAGAAATTCAAACGTTAGGGAGCGGGATACTGCAATTCATAGTAGTACTACTAGTATAGTAGTATGTGCTAGTAACAACAAACTAGTATGGCTTGAGTTGTTGATCTGAGGAAATGCTACTTCACATTTCTTGTTTATGTTCAGCTTTTTATCCAAGGAGAAACCTGTTTTAAACTGACAGACTTGATATCTAGCCCTTTCACCACCTCATGGATGCTACTTGAGAGCTAGGGGTAAAAAGGGTGGATACTTCGGGTCAAGACAATGGTTGATATGAGGTGGAGGTGGGTGTGGGAGTGAAAACGTGATGTATAATGTTGGGTTGCTGGGTTGTGAACAAGAACCATTAGGTGTCTTGTGGATGAACTACTATTTGCTTAGGCTTATGGTGGCTTTAGAGTTGTGGCCGTTTCTAGTTAAATGGGTGCGGAGGCTTGTAACCGGATAGTTGAGAGTTATCTTGACTTGGTGGTAGAGTAGATAATGTCGACGATGATCTCACTTGCCCTGTGCTTGAGGTCGTGACTGACTTTGAATCCATAACATTCGATCCCCAAACCTCTTTAACTATCTTACATTAAGGTGAACCACATGAGTTGCTTGAGGGGAATAGCTTCACCGGCGATGTCCCTCCAGCTATTGGTGATCTAAGATGGCTAAAGAGCCTGAATTTGGGATCAAACCTGCTTGATGGTTCTTTCCCTGCAGAGATCGGCGACTTGTTGAACCTTAAAAGAGTTAATGTTGAGTGATAATGGGTTTGCTCATCAAGCAATGCTCTCCAGTTTTACTATGCTGAAAAAAACTGAGGAATTTCTGGATGCCGGAGACCCACTGAAACACAGCCGTCTGGTGCAGTATGCTACCGCTCAGCTTATTTTCAGCCAAGTCCATGAAATCCACCCATAAACGAAAATCTGGAGACAAAATTCGGGAAGAACGAAACATAAGTAACCAAATTCAGCAACCAATTGCATCATATGTCGCTACAAATAAAAAATGAAGTCTCCTCAAACAAGAGATTACAAAAATGAAGCAAAGATCCAGTAAGATTTCATATGCTCCATTTGTTACAATTTTCATAAAAATCTAATAGCAACTAATTTCTAAATCTTAATTATGCCTATTAAATTTAAATACTTCTGCTTTTTCCTTTGATTTGATAAAATTCAATCAACAAGTTGAAAGTATAAATTCACAAGGAGATAACAATCCATTTGAGTTCGAAAATAACAAATACCTCACGAAGTTGAGTTTGAAAATGGGCCAGGTACTAATTTTTTTTAAAGGGAAGTATACAAATATAATTCTATAAAATTGAGAAAATGCGGATATAACACTGAGATAATTTTTAGTGCAAAAATCAACCTAACTACTTTACATGAGTGTAAATATAAAACAAAAGACTATATTTCGGCATTGACCGACTATTTCCAGCTATTAACCGACTAGAAATGACTAAAATGCCCTTTCAGCCAAAAAATTGAAAGACAAAAATACCTTTGACCTACCACTATCTGCCACCATCGCCACTGCTCCGCCACCTTCACCGTGCCACTCCACATCCGCCACCTTCACCGCGCACTACAAGTCGTCCAAAAAACAGAAAACTAACTTCTCTGCTTCATTTCCCAGATTCGCCTCTCTTTGCATATTCAATCTCTTTGCATATTCCCAGAAAACAAACAAACAGATCTCCAATCTCTTTGCATATTGAAATTCACCAGGTTAGTAAAAGCAATGTTCGATTTATTTCACCATTGTGAGGTGACAGATAAGTGGGATTGTGTGGCGGAAGGGGTTTATAAGAGGCGGTGAAGGGTGACAGCAAGGCGGCGGAGATGAGTCTGTGACCGAGTTTGGAGGCTAAGAGCATCATCACAATCAAGGAATCTTCCTCCTCGCCATTATTTTCACCCTCCTCGCCATTATCTTCATCCTCATCTTCTTCCCTAGCCTTCTGCTGCCACCTCCTCTTCCCTAGCCTCCCTCCGCCTCCTCTGACCTAGCCTCCCACCGCCGCTTCCTCTGCCCTAGCCTCCTGCCGCCTTCTCGCCGGTGATGTCGAACAAGATCACGCCACAGATGTGTTTCTTCTCCGGTGATGTCGAACAAGATCTTCGCCGACGGAATTCCTTCTTCGCTAGTGATGGCGAACAAGATTTTGCGTGAAGAGAGTGGAAGGTGATTTGAAAGATTGCTGAGGATTGCTGAGGATTTGAATATTGCGAAGCAACTTCGAATTTGAAGGTGAATTGAAAGATTGCTGCGAATTTGAAGATTGCGAAGAAGTATTGCTGCGGATTTGAAGATTGCGAAGAAGTATTATTAGGGTTTCATGGGAATGAATGTCATTTAAGTGTTTTTTTACCGAAGGGTAAATTGTCCTTTTCATCGTAATCCGGCCTCAAACTGTCGGAAAAGGTTATATTTGCACATAAACTTATTGTCTAGGGTTGTATTTGCATTTTCAATTATCACTGAGCTATATGTGCGCTTTCGTGAATTATGTAGGGTTATATATGGACTTCGCTCATTTTTTAAAAATTAAGAAATCTTACTATTATTGTAACATTCCCAATTCAACTATCCTTCTTGGATCAGGTCGAATCGTGTTGAAATGAGTCATTAGATTGTTGTCATCACGTTGTGGATTGGATCGGTTCTAACGAGGACGAGTGGGCGGGTACTGTATGGTGTTCAGACGCTGCCAGCAGTTAAGGGTTTCGTGGCCTCAGTGGTGAAAAATCTAGCACTGAAGGGCCAGCTGTGCGGAAGCATCGGCAGCCACGGTGGGTGCTTGCACGACAACATTGATTACGAATTGAGGAGTCGAGACATGTTGATCCTGAATATGGGGGTTTTCTTCCAGCAACATGTCAATAAGCTGATGTGATGAGATCATCCCTGAATGGAGATTAAAGGCAGTGCAAAACACAAAATAAGTAGAATTAAGGGTATAAAGAACACATTCAACAAATTCATCATCAGAAACAAAATGGGAGCACTTAGTAAGAGTAAAGAAATGAGCACTTCTTCTTTACATAATCAAGGATGGAGAGAGATTCCCTTCGAAAACTTGTGAAGTTGGTGCTTGAGATGTATCAAATTGGTGCAAGTTTGCGCATGAAACATTTGTTCCAAAATAAGCTAGGGGGTCAGAAGTGGTGGCATCATAAGCAACATGAGCAAGTAGAGAAAAGAAAATCGTCAATTGAATCCAGAGAAGAACCAAGCGACCTTTCTTTTTCCAAGAGGTGAACTTTGAGTTCAGGCTAGCGGAAGCCTGCGACTTCGAGGGATCCGATGAAGGCGGCAAAAACTCAGTCGAGACCGATCCCATAACCAAAAAGGAGTCCAAATCACAAACCACTAGAGTGGACTTGATGGACTAGCGTCGAAGGGAGTAATTATGGAGATCAAAGAGAAATTGGAGAGTATGGAGTTTGAGATATGGGGTGTTGTAAGAGACAACCACATTGAAAGGATCGGGGATAGTGTTGAGGACATCACCAAAGTTGTTAACTGAGTTTCACTGCAATGAATATCAAATTGAGTTTAATGATCCATGAAGACAAGTAAGCACATATGTCCTCACACCTAATAGAAGGTTTCATGCAGTTATACTAATTCGAAATCAAACCCCCTAAGTACTATGACTAGCAAACTAAGCATACACCAATTTCCTCTCTTTTTTTAAGTCCAAAGACCATATGTTCAATATCAAGTTCAAGAAAGTATCATTTTTCGTGAGTTATGCCCACACACATGTTAATTTATGAACTCATGTCATGAACCTATTGATGGATAATACTAGCAATCCAAATAACTTGTGCGGATAATTTAGTCGTACGTTTAGATCCATATCATTTTCCACGATTTTGATTTAACCAAAATCCCATTAAAGACATGAATTTGTTAATTACAAGTATCGTTCAGATGACAAGTTGCTAGTAATCAAATAAACATTACGATAAAATAAAAACTAATTACATACGTTTATTCAACTTCAATAACGGTTAAATTGATATAAAAAAAATTAAATAGAGTTATTAAAGCCTCAGATTTTTTTATTTTTTTATAAAAACCAAACGCTTACACGTATAGCCTTAAATGTATTAGCCAACATTAGAAATAATTTTTTTTCTTTTTAGAAAACAACATTAGAAAGAAACTGTGTAGCTAATGCGTGGCCGCTTGAACAACTGTGATATCATTTGGTTGAAGTCAAAGTCGTGGACGTTGTTCGGTGTGCTTACCAACACGTGGGGTTCTCTACTTTCAACAAAGCCGGCCGTTTCCTTCCAATTTCCTTTGCCTTTGGGGACTTTGGTCATTTACTAGGTTGTTAGAATTTGGTACTCTCAAATTCACTTGTTTCCGTTCTATGAAGCTTCTTTTTTACTGTTCGTTGTTACAGATGATAATGGACGGGTGCCGCAGCTGTAAATCTCTAATCAGGATTTCTGACTCAATTTGGATCAACTCGAGCGAATTCAATCCAAAAATAATCCTGGCTTGCAAAATATTGATCTAAACTCGAATTCGACTCGAATTCAACCCGAAATCTAATTGTAACATAATAATTTGGATCAAAACCCAAACCCAACTTGACCCGAACTCAACCTGAAACCGATTGTGACCTGATAATCTGGGTCCAGTAACAGTAACAGTAAAGGTCTTATGGGACACTAAGTGAACCTATAGTATCATTGATAGTCTTATGCAACAAGTGAACCCATAATATCACTAACCGTAGACAGTCTTATGGGACACCAAGGGAACACATAGTATCAGATACAATAAACAGTCTCATGAGACACCAAGTGAACCCATAGTATCAATTACAGTAAATAGTCTTATTGGACACCGAGTGAATACATAATATCAGTAACAATAAACAGTTTTACAGGACACCAAGTGAACCAGTAGTATCAGTTACATTAAATAGTCTTACAGGACACCAAGTGAACCAGTAGTATCAGTTACATTAAATAGTCTTACAGGACACCAAGTGAACTCATAGTATCAGTAATAGTAAACAATCTTATAGGACACCAAGTGAATACATAGTAGTATCAGTAACAGTAAACAATCTTATTGGACATCAAGTGAACTCATAGTATCAGTAACATTAAACTGTCTTACTTACGGGATACCAAGTAAACCTATAGTATCAATAATAATAAATGGTCTTATAGGACACAAGTGAACCCGCATTAATAATTTTATAAATAAATTAATGTAGAAAATCCTTTAAGACTCGTATGTATGTATATATTTGGAAAACCATCCTAAGAATTTAGTCAAAAACAATTCTTAGCAAAATTATTCAAGTAAAATTCTAATATATAGAAGGATTTATTTTTGAAAAATAGAAGTTAACTGAATGTACTCCCTCCGTTTATCTAACAATGACACACTAGTTTTATGTGCTTGGATTTAGGAGAAGAAAATGAGTGGATGAAATTGACTGTAGAAAGTAAAAAGTAGAATGAGTGGATGAAATTGAAGGAATCTTGCCAAAATGGAAAGTGTGCCAACATAAAAGAAACAACCAAAAAAAAGAAATTGTGTCATTTTTAAAGAAACAGAGGGAGTAAATAATTTAAAAGTATCCATTATAATATTTGTAAGGGCAAATTCAGTTTACTCTTGCTAAGATTGCTATTGACTTTTCAAAACAATAACACGAACCATTGTTTTTACATATATTCACATATATATATATATATATCCATGTGTTGGTGGCTTAATGGAAGGTGATCTGTGGGATGAAGTGGTTCCCATGTAGCGTGATTGCGTCCTGCAGTCTCGATCTCAACCCATCGGACAAATATCTCAGTTCAAGCCAGCATCCTGATTCAAACAGTCACAGTAGCACACATTAAACTTGACATTTCTATCTTATAAGCATGAAGTAATCTAACCCGAACCAATTTAGACCTTCAAGATATGTCGGTATATCCTAAAGTGTCCAAATTGACCGTAGTCTGTTTATCTACTCTTTAACCTTTGAGGTATCCGCCAAAATTATGTAGTCTAAACAACTTTTGACTGGGATTTCTCCTCACCAAACTCTTCGGAGAGTAGATCGGAAGCTGACATGAACTCTCCGTTTGAAAGGTCGCCAAAAAATCATAGTTGGCTGAGACTTTTTAATCTAATACCCTAGACAAAAGACCCATTTTGAGCTCGCATTCCTTATTAGCTAAACTAAAGTTAAACATAAAACTGATGCATAAGAAAATGAACCAAAACACCTGAACCCAATTATTTTAGCCCCGACTAAAGTAAGAAAAAAACCTGCCCATGTGTCCGACCCAATTTGATGACCCGATTCGGTCAGACCGAACTTGCCTCCGCCCCATTTTGGACCGATCTGACCCACAGTTAGTTACCATCGTCTGCGACGTTTTCGACAGTCACCAATAAAGAAACAGACACCAAAATTTTGCACCTTACTATCGCCGAGATCTGAGAAGACTCCTTAACCTCGTCGGTCACCATCCACCACTATGCGTCGACCTTACACCAACGATCACTGTCATAGTCATTCTCTTCTCAGTGATCGATGCCTTCTCCAGACCTTGTCGTGGTCCATCTCCGCGGCAGGATGAGAATTTGCGCTTTTCATTAGAACTCTTTTATCACGTCTGAATCGACTCCGCCAAAGGTCTAATACTTCTTTGGGTAACGACGATCGATGTAGGTGTGGATACTCTTCACAGCTTTGCTTCTTGGTCAAGGATTTGGTGAGTTGACCCCTTGGCTACTAGATTGAGATCTTCTACGATTACAACTAAAGGAACATGAATAAAATAAAAAAAACAAAGAGGGGGTGGGGTGGGGGTGGGAATGTAGTATCCATATACGTTGACCATGTTGGACTCGCCGGGATGTCGCTGGTTGTAAGAGATCCAAAATCAGCTGAACTCGCCAGAGATCCATTTGTCGCGCAGAAGACTAGATCGGTCACTGTCTTTCTCGTCAAAATGTCGCTAGCCTTGGTGGACATTCGTCGGACTCGCTAGAACGCCAATTTTTGCACAGACAACCGCATATGGTCACCATATTCTTCTCCAAGACTCGCTGGCCTTACCGGAGCTTTGTTGGACGCATCAGAACTTTGCTAGACTCGTTGAAAACCTCGTTTGTTGTCCATAAAACCAGATCTGATCGTTGTCTTCCTCGCCAGACCACTCCTTCGTTGGATCTCAGTCTTCTTCCAGAGTTGACTGGAACAATGGGGTTGGCGACCGGCCTAACAAACTACAAATTAGGAAGGAAAAAGGACAGAAACCGTCAAGTCAACCGTTCCTAGAATGGAACTTGACTCAAGAATAATAAGACTAAGTACTCAAACATTTACGGAGCCTGGATCCAACCTTTGCTCTTTATTATACTGATTACAAAGTACAAAGAAACTCTCTAATGTATCTCTTACATGCACCAGAAACTATATGGTGGATTCAAGAGCTTACACGGTTTATTTATAGGCTACGGCTACAAGGGTTACAACCCTTCACTATGTTCAGAAGGTTACAACCTTTCGTCTAAATGTCTAAGGCTTCAGTTCCTATTTTTGTGGAACCAGTCAACTAAAACTTTGTGTCTCTTGGCACCAACGACCATGTCTTTCCACAGCCAGCTTTCACCGAATGTTCACAACCGTTTGATCAGTACGACCCCATAACCGTACGCTTGCACCGAGCAGACGAATCTCTTTGCGTATTTTGCATCACCGTTCCAACCTTGTATGTTTTGCCAACAACCAAATTTTACTAAGTTCCCAACACTTAATCGCAGCTTTCAACCTGCATCAAGCCTTCCGTTTGGACATTCTGAGCATGCCCAATTTTCTCCACACTTGGCTTTGGGCCAAGCTAACCCGCCACTCGAATCCTGGCACAATCTGACACGTTATTATCCCACACATTGGCATACTTTTAAGGCCATCTGTAACGTCATTTCCCAAACGTTTCTCACGGTGACAAAATAGGCCTTATAGACTTCCCTCACTTAAGTGGTTGACTTTCTCGGCAACTCGCATTGCGGGTCCATGTATTCAGCAACTAAGTCTTCAAATAGCCAAAAATCCTTCTCCAAAACCCATTCAGCATCAACTTCAGCTTCTCCCTTCCATTGAACCAAAAACTTGGTACGTCGATTCTTCTTGCTCGCCCCCAAGGTTTCATGTGCCAGAATCTTCTCAATTTCTTTAGCATACTGATTTCGAATAACAGGCAGTGCCCGCTTGGTTTGAACCCGCTCAGGGTCATCCTAATCAGCATAATACTTCTTCAAATAACTCACATGGAAAGTGGGATGTACCTTAAGCCGATAAGGTAGCTTCAATTTGTATGCAATGTTCCCAACTTTCTCCAACACCTCAAACAGTCCATCATATTTTGGGACAAGGCCTTTGTGTACCACCTTGCTGTTGATTTTCTTGTAAATCTGTGGTGTGAGTTTAAGCATCACCAAGTCCCCAGCCCGGAATTCCAAATCCCTCATGTTCTTGCCGGTGTGGCGCTTCATATTTTCTCTGGCCACCCGAAGGCTATGCCTCATCAATTAGTTCTTGCCATGCTCGCGCAAACCTGTAAGTCGCAAGGGAACTTTCTTCGGTTTGTCTGAACTGCAATCTCGTTTGGAGCAAGAGGTTGTTGTTCATACACAAGCTCAAAGGGGCCCATGCCCATTGCTAATGACTTGTGCAAGTTATAGAAAAACTGAGCAACATGAAGTAAATCTAACCAATTCTTCGGACTTGCAGTCACATAATGCTGCAAATACTCCTCCAACAAACTGTTCATCCTCTCAGTCTGTCCATCGGTATGAGGTTGATTTGTTGTTGAGAACTTCAACTCAGACCCCAACGAATTGAATAGTTGGGTCCAAAACCAACCAGTAAATCTCGAATCCATGTCGCTAATAATCGTTTCTGGCAACCCAAAATACTTAACAACATGCTTCAGGAATAACTCAGCGGTCTTGTCCGATGGGCATTGATTCGGTGCCCCAATAAAGATCCCATACTTTGAAAAACGATCAACAACAACCAAGATCGAGGCCATACCTTTCACCTTAGGAAATCCCGAAATGAAATCCATTGAGACCGAATGCCAAGGTCGATCTGGGATAGGCAATGATTGCAGCAAACCAGCAACTTTCTTCCTTTCATGCTTATCAAGCTGACAGACTAAGCATGATCTCACATAGGCTTCTACATCTTGTTCCATTTTAGGCCAAATAAAATTGCGAGACAACAACGCCAACATCCGTTTTGCTCCTGGGTGACTAGTCCATTCGAGATCGTGTGTCTTCTTCAGCAACGTCCATCTTACCCGACCTGTACTTGGCACATAGGCCCTATGTCCACGGGAAAACAACAACCCATCTTCTAACAAATAACGCAGCAACGTACCATCTTTTACTTGTTCCACTAGTTTTTGATAGGCTGGGTCCATTGTGCTTTCTTCCTTGATCCTATCCAGGAAGTCAGATACTACTCCCGTGATTGCAGCCACAAATTCCCCCATTGGTTTTCGACTCAGCGCATCGGCAACTTGATTTTCCTTTCCGGGTCTATGAATCCAATCAAAGTCAAATTTGGCAAGAAATTCGTGCCATCTGGCTTGTTTCAGGGATAACTTCTTCTGACTCTTGAAGTAAGTGTTGGCTACATTGTTTGTGATCACCACGAATGTAGATCCCATCAAGTAGTGCTTCCAAATCTCTAAAAAAATGCACTACTGCTGTCATTTCCTTCTCGTGTGCACTATAGCGCATCTCATACTCCTTCAGCTTTCTACTTTCAAAGGCAACGTGGTGTTTTCCCTGAACCAAGACACCCCCAATAGCTCGGTCAGAGGCATCCGTATGTACCTCAAATGGTAAACTGAAATCAGGCAACTTTAGAAGTGGCTTTGAAGGCACTGCTCTCTTTAATGCTTCAAAGGCATCACCGCATCTTTCGTTCCACTCCCAAGGAACATTTTTCTTCAATAAATTGGTTAGTCGTGCAGCCATCTTGGAATAGTCCTTTATGAATCTTCGGTAATAGGTTTCTAAGCCCAGAAAAGACCTCAAATCCATCACCCGAGCATGCACATCCCAATTCAGCACTGTTTCAATTTCCTAGGGTCCATATGGATCCGTCCTTAGCTTAGAAAATGCCCAAGGAAAGTTAACTTCTCCCTACCAAATTCGCATTTCTCTTTTTTGACGTAGAGCTCGTGCTCCCGTAATTTATCAAAGACACATCTCAAATGCTTCAGGTGATCCTCCAGATTTTCAGAATATACCACAATATCATCCAGATAAACAACCACGAATTTATCCAAAAATTCATACACCACATCATTCATCAGATTGCAAAATGTGGCAGGAGCATTTGTCAAACCAAACGGCATAACGAGGAATTTGAATGAACCATACCGAGTGACGACCGTCGTCTTTTCCTCATCTTCACTTGCAATTCGTACTTGCTAGTAACCCGACCGAAGGTCAATCTTTGTGAAGTACCGACCAGCCACTAGTCGATCGAACAAGTCATATGTGTTTGGCACGGGGTACTTGTTCTTCACAGTAATATTATTCAGAGCGCGATAATCTACGCAAAATCACATTGACAGGTCTGACTTCTTCTGAAATAAGGCAGTAGCACCATAGGGTGCTTTAGGGGGTTGAATCAATCCGTCCTCCAACAACTCATCTAGTTGTTTCCTCAACTCCACTAGTTCTGCAGGGCTCATCCGGTAAGGGGCCTGGGCTGGAGGTTTGGCACCTGGTACTAACTCAATCTTGTGGTCTATTTTCCTTCGTGGCGGAAACTTCTTAGGCAGTTTCGCAGGCATTAAGTCTGGATATTCATCAAGTAAAAGCGTAACAGATTTTGGTACCTCCTGGAATATATCTAGCTTTGTCTCAATCAGAACTGAGACAAATGTGGCTTCTTTTTTCTCTAAGTCGGCCTCCAACTGAGGGACTGAGAGCAATCCCTTAGGCTTCTCAATTTTTAACGCCATCTCAGGCGCAATCAATGAGCACTTGATATTCATCGGGTTGTGTACATTCGTGAACATCATTCCGTCTAAGTGAGGGATCAGATATGCCCAACACCATGAATTCCGTTACTAGAATAAATTCAAGTGATCTCAAATTCTTAACAACAATTTCACTTACAACACCGGTCCAAGGACCTAAAATCAGCGTCAATTTCGTCCTTCCTATGGATTTTTGTTTAGCATTTACTAACATCATGTTCCCCTCGTGTGCCATGACTTGCAACCTTAAACGACGGGCCTCATTTTCTGTCATAAAATTATGCATCATGCCTGAATCTACCAGGGCCGATGTACGCACTCCATTCACCAAACCGTCCAAAAACATCAAAGAATTTATAGTAGCAAACAAATTAAACGTACTGATTGTATTCAGGAAAATCGTAGGACTCACTCAGTTTGGGCCTCCTTCTCATCCCCGTTAGTGGTAGCAATCGTGACATTCACTCGGCCATCTCTCTTTGGGCAGTCACGAGCAAAGTGCGGCCCTCCGCACTTGAAACAACCATCGATCTTTTTGTCTTTGTCGTCCAGACTCGACTCTTTCTCCTTCTTAGAGTTCTTTTTAAACTTTGAATCCTTCCCCTTCTTGTCTTTATACCTTCGATCACTCATTCCCCCGGATGACAAGCCTTTGTAATCTAAAATTTCTTCCGATGCAGCAATAGCATCGGGCAGGGTCTGAATTCCCTGTCTCCTCAATTCAGTTTGCGCCTAACTTTGCAAACAACCAATGAAATTGAAAATTTTCTCCTCTTCGAACATACTTTTAATGTCAAGCATTATCGATGTGAACTCCTTAACATACGCCCGAACTGATCCCATTTGTTTTAAATTCCTCAATGCATCCCTCGCCATCCATGAGGAGTTTACGGGCATAAACCGTGCCTTTGAGACTTGTTTGAATCCATCTCACGTTGTAATGGGTGTGGCAGAGACACCAACACGCCTTGTTTGCCACCATAATTTTGTATCATTTGTTAGATACATTGCAACAACATTCACCTGCTACCCAGTGGAGATTTTTACAGTCTTCAAATACTGCTCTAATCCCACAAGAAATTTTCCAAGTCCTTTGCACTCCGTGCTCCATTAAACAAACTTGGCTCTATCACTTTAAAAATTCCCACCCGTTCTGTAGTTCCACTACTTGATGGAATTGAATCTATGGCCACCTTCAAATCTTCGATTTCCCTGGACAAAATCTCCAGGTCTGAGACAACTTCTTCTTTTGTCACCCGTCCTTCAATATCATGTTTCAAGATTGTGATGTCTTGGCGAACGGATGTGATGGACAATTTTAGATTTGGCACATCAGCCGTATAAATGGATGAACCATCCATGTCCAACCCTGAGTCGTCGCCTACCAATGCTTGCACTGTGGACTTTAGGTTCTCCAATTCCCTCTCTTGATTGTCCACGAGCGCACAGAGTCCATTATACTCCCGTTCAATCAATCCCACACGTTCAGTTGTGGATTTCTCTATACTCTAGCGACAAAGCTACGCAACAAAACTGTAATCACGCCAGCCTTGGCTCTGATACCAACTGTTACGAGGTTATTTTCAAACCACTCAAACTCACGAAAACCTTCAAGTCAACCGTTCCTAGAATGGAACTTGATTCAAGAATCATAAGACTAAGTACTCAAACATTTACGGAGCCCGGCTCCAACCTTTGCTCTTTATTTGCAAAGTACAAAGGAAACTCTCCAGTGTATCTCTTACATGCACCAGAAACTCTATGCTGGAGTTAGATGTGTCAATTGGGCGGGATTGGGAAGAAATGAGATGGGAAATTAATAAATGGGTGATTAATGAGATCGGGTATTAAATACCCATTAGCTTCTGGGATTGGGCGGGATGAGATTTGATTATATTAATGGGAAATTTTGGTCCTAATGGGTCCCAAATTATTTTAACTCATTGGGAACCCAACAAATACCCAATAAATACCCAAAACTATCCAATTAAATACATATGTAATATTTAACATAAAAATTTACTATGATTCACAAATTATACATCTTTATTGCATGTATAAATTAGTAGTCTAATAGTTAGGTGTTATTAGACATACGTCACTCATTCACATGTTTAAATTATATTCTAATCTGCTGTCGGACGGGGTACAATTTGCATCCTTTCATTTTATTTCTACAACACTTAAGACCATAAATGAGCTGAGCTGAACTCAAACAACCACTATTTCGAATTCAACTTGTTAAAAATATTTCGAGTTCCAACTCGACTCAAACTCATGCAAATCTGTATTCAAGCTCGTATAGTATTCGAGCTCGCACAACATTCAAGCTCGTGCAGTATTCGAGCTTTGATCGAGCTCGTACAACATTCGAGCTCGTACAGTATTCGAGCTTTGATCGAGCTCATACAACATTCGAGCTTTGATCGAGCTCGTACAACATTCGAATTCGTACAACATTCAAGCTCGTACATCATTCGAGATCGTACAATATTCGAGCTTTGATCGAGCTCGTACAGTATTCGAGCTTTGATTGAGGTCGTACATCATTTGAGTGTGTACACTATTCGAGCTTTGATCGAGCTCGTACAACATTTGATCTCACACAACATTCGAAATCGTACAATATTCGAGCTTTGATCAAGCTCGTATAGCATTCAAGCTCGTACAGTATTCGAGCTTTGATCGAGCTCGTACAACATTCGAGCTCGTACAGTATTCGAGTTTGAGCTTGAACCCAACTATAATATTGTTCGTTAATCTCGTCGAGTTTATAGAGCCAAAATATTATATATATATATATATATCATTTTTATTAAATATAATATAATATAATGTATATAATATATTTATTCAT
>JAULKK010279711.1:0-14474 GCA_032355705.1 Rubia peregrina
GCTGGAATTGAGATCTTATTCAAAGAGAAAGAGCTCAAATATCTGGAGTTTCTTTTTGTATATTATATGGATGATCCGACCCGCAAGGACCGTGATTGGGAATTGTTTGATCTTCTTTCTCTGAGGAAGAGGCGAGATACAATCAACTTGAATTCGGGACCACTATTCGAAATCTTAGTGAAACACTGGATTTCTTATCTCATGTCTGCTTTTCGTGAAAAAATACCAATGGAAGTGGAGGGTTTCTTCAAACAACAAGGGGCTGGGTCAACTATTCAATCAAATGATATTGAGCATCTTTCCCGTCTCTTCTCGAGAAACAAGCGGGCTATTTCTTTGCAAAATTGTGCTCAATATCATATGTGGCAATTCCGCCAAGATCTCTTCATTAGTTGGGGGAAGAATCCGCACGAATCGGATTTTTTGAGGAACGTATGGAGAGAGAATTGGATTTGGTTAGACAATGTGTGGTTGGTAAACAAGGATCGGTTTTTTAGCAAGGTACGGAATGTATCGTCAAATATTCAATATGATTCCACAAAATCGAGTTTCGTTCAAGTAACGGATTCTAGCCAACTGAAAGGATCTTCTGATCAATCCAGAGACCATTTGGATTCCATTAGTAATGAGGATTCGGAATATCATACATTGATCAATAAAAGAGAGATTCAACAACTAAAAGAAAGATCGATTCTTTGGGATCCTTCCTTTCTTCAAACGGAACGAACAGAGATAGAATCAGACCGATTCCCGAAATGCCTTTCTGGCTATTCCTCAATGTCCCGGCTATTCACGGAACGTGAGAAGAAGATGATTAATCATCTGCTTCCGGAAGAAATCGAAGAATTTCTTGGGAATCCTACAAGATCCGTTCGTTCTTTTTTCTCTGATAGATGGTCAGAACTTCATCAGGGTTCGAATCCTACTGAGAGGTTCACTAGAGATCAAAAATTGTTGAAGAAACAACAAGATCTTTCTTTTGTCCCTTCCAGGCGATCGGAAAATAAAGAAATGGTTAATATATTCAAGATAATTGCGTATTTACAAAATACCATCTCGATTCATCCTATTTCATCAGATGCGGGGTCTGATATGGATCCGAAGGATGAACCGGATAAGTAAACGAAAAAATACCATGAAGAAAATCTAAGGTATCCAACATTCAAAAGTAAACAGATAATTAAAAATTTAGAAAACTAACATCCTAAAATAAAAACAAATCCAAGTTATATCAAAAGCTAATAGCTACACCCTCCCCACATTCGAATCCTACATTGCCCTCAATGTAGACAAAACCAAGCAAAAACACAAGACAAATCAAAGTAGGGGGTATGCGAGGAAGAAGAGCACACTTTCCACGACGGGAGGAAGAACCACCATCACCATACCTCTGCTGCTACTCGGCCATCCATGCCTTGTTGTTCATGCATCTCTTCCTGCATCTCGGTGCTCTAGGATCCTTTCCCATGAGGCCTCTAGCATGTGCTCGCATATCCTACACCGCGGATGCGAGCTGGTCGATCTCCTCATCCATGTCTAGGAGATGTAGCGATAGGTACGAACTGTGGTGGTACATCATGTTGTGCAGGTGGAAAAAACAATACTGCTAGATGCTGCTGAGTGTGGTCGTGATTTCCCTCTATTGGGTCTTGCATCATCAGAGACTGGGCTGATGGCGGTGCAAAGATGGTTGTGGCGACTTATGCAGCACCAGGTCCTACTGCGGCGGCTCCATGGTAAAGGGAATGGCTCCCTCATCAAAATCAATGTGGAGGTTCCCAAGCTCCCGCTCGAAACCCTTGTTGTACTCCTGATCTGGCTCGATCGCCAAATCTGCTACTGGTATGTCCCACTCTAGCTTTGTACAGTGGGGCTTGGGAGCTTCATTTAAGGGACACTCCTAGCCCCGTAAAATCACTGGATTGACCTCGAATTTGAGGTGGTCATGATCAAATAGAAGTTGACCATCCTGGTCAAATAGATGCATTAGGAGGATCCTCAGCAAAGCCTCGTCAAACCCACCGGCAACTCAAGACCTAAGTGGTCCACAAGCAATGCAATCATGCCTTCCGCATTGATCTCCCCTTTGCCCTTCACTGATGTCTCCAGAATGTGCTTGACCCATAGATCTGCCCAACGGCCGAGTCTCTTCCCCTCGCCTGTCAGCTCCCATAAGAACAGGATCTCATTATTGGGGACGTTTTTCACCTCAGCGCAAAAATATAGCGTAGTGAGAGGAGACGATGCACATACCGCACTGTCGAATGAATAATAGTGTCGTTCTTATCCCAAATATTCCTGGTCTTTTTTGCGATAGCGTACAAGAATAAGAAACTTTCCTCCATAGTCAGTGTGTCTCTATCTAGGTTGAGCCTAGCCCTGATATCCATGGTGTTCCATCCAAATACCTCCTTGATGTCTGAGAGAGTTATCTCGTACAAGTGATCATTCAGGTGGAAAGGAATAAATCGCTCACAGGGCATCCCATCTACCTCCGTGTATATCTTAATCGTGGAAAAGAATTATAGTGTATAAAGGGGGTTGGTGGGTTCTACTTGAGATAAGAAGCCTCACAGACCCCTTCTGTGAAGGAGGCAGATGACTGGCTCCCTCAGCCGTAGAGCTTCCAAAGTTGCTTCATCGTCGAAACAGGTCTCCTGAATATTTTAGGTGGATATGGAATCCCAGCACTAAGCATATGTGCTGGTGATCTGATGCAATCCCATAAAACGGTCAAGAACAGGTGGTGGTTCAGGCTCAGGTGTCGGAGGAGGAGGTGGGGGTGGTGCAGACGGACTTGCTCTAGTTCTTTTCTTCAGTGCCATATCTATTAAATACAACAAACACGTCAATGGCACAAGGAAATAAGAGAAGAAATAATCACATGGATGTTATATCAAAATATAATATTTACACAAAAAATATGCAACTTATAGCTATAATCAAAATGCATGTAAGTTAATGTGCATATGATAGGCCTAAACATACTACTAACTATATTGTGCCATTATAAGAAAGCTATCTACCCTAAGCTAAACTAGGCTAAAGTCAAAATGTGACTGAAGTAAAGTAACCTAATCCCGACCAAAATGAACCTAATTGAAACCAAACTAAAGCAAAACCTAAGTTCAATTTACAGCTAGAATGACAGCAAAAATGTAAGCCATTATAAAAAAAATAGCTCAATTTACATCCTCAAGGCTAAGCCAAAATTTCTGACAAAATCACAGCACAATTCGTCACAATTCACAACCAAAATGAGGACAATCTATCACAGTCATAGTCAAGATGACTGTCCAAAAATTCCTGTTCGCAATAATATCAACAGCAAAAAATTCTAACTAAAATTACAGCAAAAAATTCCACAATAATATTCACATCATCCATATCAATCCAATTAATCTATTTACAAACACAAATTCACCAATATCAAATTAACATAAATCACAATACTTTAAAATTCTTCAAAATCTCCTAAATTATCACAAGTAATGAATTGAAATTGATAAAGCAATTAAAGAGTATGAAATTGATTTTTTTTACAGAATTGAAGCTAACAACGGTGAATTGAACAAACCCACAGAATAATTGAAGCAAAAATTGAAACCCCCCAAAATCTAGGGTTTTGTGTTTTGGATGGATTTCTGTTGCTTGGGCATAAAATCTAGGATGGATAGGGATGGGGAATGTAATAGTGGTGGTTTTGTGGTAAATTTGGCTGCGAATGAGTGGCGAAAGCGGCGGAGGAGCTCAATCGGTGTGGTGGAGAAGGAAAATAGGCAGAACTACTGTTCTGCCCAATTTCATTTTGGTTTTGTACTGCAGTGTCGTGAGCGCGACAGGTTCGTCGCGAGTCACGAGGCTTGGCCAATCCATCGCAAGCGGGATGGATTCTGTTGCAACTCGCGAATGTTGTGCTCTGGGAGTTACAAATTGAGAATTTTTACTTGATTTCCATCGCGCTCGCAATAGGGCTATCGTGACTCCTGGAGCTTCCATTGCGCTCGCGAATTTTTGGACCTAGAAGTTGCAAACTTGCTCTGTCTGTTGTGACTCGCAACGTGCGTGTCGTGATTCGTGATGGATACTGTCGCGACTCGCGAATAAGCCATCATGCTCGCGACAGATGGGGGATTCACCCATCAAATATTTTCAAACTTACTAACTTCCAGGTTTTCTCCAGTTCCATTTCCTGCAAAATCCCAACAAAATACCATCGCAACAAGAACAAAGCAAAATCATGAAGAAAACAATGACATGAATTAAAATTGAACAAAAATCAATGAAAAATCAAGTATGATTCTCAGGATAATCAAAACCAAGTTTATTTAACGTCGTCAACACGACTTACCTCCTTTCTTGGAGTTTACTCACAGACCGGATCAAGAACGTCTCCCTTTCCTCTATTCGGCTCTAAACAAGGTGGATCAACATTACCCCCGATTAAAACTTTATGCAATAGCTCAGTGCTTACTCATGATCTCGCAATAGTCATAAAAAGACTCCTCATGTCATTGGATGATATTTTTGATGTCCTTCTTCAAAATGGCAAACTTTGAGGTCGGGAAGTACTTGAAGAAATATTTTTCTTCAACTCGATCCAAGAAGTGATACTCCCGGGTGGAAGATAGTGTAGCCAATCCCTTGCGGCATCCCTCAAGGGGAATGGAAATGCTTTCAACATGTAGAGCTCTTTATTAACTCCATTGGGAAGAATCCCACTACACACCATGTAGAAATCGAGAAGATGCTTGTTGTGATCTTCCCCTTTCCTACCAAGGAATAACGGTAGCAAGGGAATCGACCTGGACTTCAATTCAAAATGGCCCTGAGCTCCAACCGCCAAATATGTGATACACATAGGTTGGTGCTCAAGATTGAGAACCATCATCTCCCGCATTGTTACTTGGCTCACCGTGACTTCTCTACCTTGTTGGGAAGGAGATCGAGGTACTCCTCTCGGGAATTCACCTTCTTGCTCCACGTGTTGCTCCATGGATGTTGAAGAAGTGGCAAAATGGTCACTAGGATAATTGATATTAACACTTTCCAATGAAAGTCTTCAAGCCTTTTTAATGTTCAACTCCAACTCGGGGTCGTAGTGTAAGGGTTCCTGTGATGAGGATGGCATACGAACCATGCACCAAGAACTCAAACAATACTCCTAGAGCCAAACAAAGATCAAATAAAAATTAAACAAAAACAAGCTAACAAATATTGACAACTAGCCCGTATTCGAACATAAAATGCTCAAACACTTAGCAATATACGCCCAGTCCCCGGCAGCAGCGCCAAATTTTAAGAGGTCGTCGTTGTACCTCTCAAATATGTATTTTTTAAAGCCCAATGAGCTTGCTAACTACAACTGAGTAGATAGTGGGAAGTCTGGATCATCCACCGAGACAGGAGATATTCTCAAGTGTTTTCTCATAAAATGGTAAATACTACGCTAGATATATTTAAATTCATACATATAAAAGCATATGAAGAAGGGGGGTTTTGTGTTGGTTTGGTTTTCTAAGTTAACAATTCAATGAATAGTTTAACTAACAAAGCATACAATAACTAATAGGGGATTAAGTACAAATTACGGAGTCTTGGGGGCATTGACTTAGATTTCCAAGCCTTCTATCTATCATTGACGTATAACCTATTCAACACCTTTAGTACTTGTTGTGGAGATAAATCTCCCATTCTTCTTTGATATTAGTTTACGAGAGTGAATTTGACATCTCTCGCTAAACCTCACTAATGACCCCTTTAGTCGTTCAACACCTAAAGGTATCCCACTAATGGAATTAAGCTCAAAGAACCAACAAGCTTGGTAACACCTATAAATACTAAATCGTGTCTAAGAATTGAACCAATTCATACATTTACACGATATTAGTCAAGAACGTTCAACGCTCATTAACATCTCTCATTTGCTACACAAATAAACATGACGAAGAATTTGACATCACCACATTTATCTATCACTCATCAACTCACAAACAACATTAGAAGCTCTAAATCATGCTTTTGAATTTCATATCAAAGAGGGAATAATTTGCTAATTTCTCCAAACCCTAACACATAATCATATAAGCATTGCACATACTCAAACTTCCAATCTCTTAAATGAATTCAACAACCCAATTCAAGAACAATAAATGAACAATAGCAAAGCTTTAAATAGCTTATAAATAAGTCTCAAGATATGGTCTTGGAAGCCTAATCAATTGATCCCAAGGTTATGTGTAGCTACTACTAATAACATAAGCAATTCAAACATTGGATCAAAGTAGAACAAAGCTGAAAAGAGAGGAAATCTAGGGTTTTTTTGCAGAAATAACCGGGAGGAAAGAAGTTGGGGAAGAAGAGAAAAAGTAATGAGTATTTATTGTACAAAAATCCCAAAAAGTAAATCTGGGCAGGTGGCTGCCGCGACTCGCGACACATCCGTCGCGACTTGCGATGGTCAGAGTACTCTGCCCTTAAGTGATTTAATCTCTTTGGTCTTCATGTAGTATTCTCTTATTGCTTTCTCTGGGTCTTCAAAAGTCTTTATAGTCTTCAAAATAGAGTTTTCAAGGTCTTCAAATCTTCAACAATTACCTCGTCTCACGGAATTATTATTACAAGTGACAAAAGCGATAAAGTCGCTCTCAACTCTAATAATAGTAATTCAAGGTAAAATAAAGTATCCAAAGCATAAAAGTCTACCAAAATGAGTACAAAAGATCCCAAAATAACAATATATAAAATGGACACACCAAGCTACTATGTAATATTTTGTAGTGAGGATGGGAGCATTACAAATTTTATTGAATCTTTCAATCCATTGTTACTATTGCTCTACTGAAAGGTTGGTTTGTGTGACCCCAGAGGTACAGATTAGATACCACATGTTATATATTATACCTTAGTGGCTCTGAATAAGGAACTTCGTAACTATTCCACAACTGAAAAAGAGTTGCTAAAATTAGATCTGCCCTTCAGAAGTTTAGACCCTATTTGCTTAGCACCAAGGTTATTTTTTAAATGGATCATGCAGCACTTTGCCATTTCATGACCAAAAATTAAGCAAACTTAGACTTGTTAGGTGAATCCTCCTTTTGAGTAAATGTAACCTTGAGGTGAGAGACAAAAAGAGTAGTGAAAATGTGGTTCCTGATCATTTGAGTAAGTCGATACCCCCCGATGTTCTAGATCCCACCAAGGGAAAGTGCCAATTGGAACCCATTCGTGAAGAGTTTCCCAACGAGCAATTGTTTGGGATAACAACTAGCCAACCTTGGTATGCTAATTTGGTGACCTACCTAGTCACGTGAGGTTTCCCCTTGATAAGGCACGAAGGGATAGGTCAGTGAATGAGGCATGGGAATATGTCTGGGACGAATCTTACTTATAGAGGCATTGTACCGACCAAGAGGTTTAGAGATGCATTCCCAAAAATGAAGTGGAATCTCTCCTTAGATTATTTTCACTCTTCCCATGGTGGTGGTCATTTCGAGTATAAAAGAACCATAAAGAAGGTAGGGGAATGTGGACTTTATTGGCCCAACATGTGCAGATATGCCTGAAATTTTGTCCAGTTTTGTGATAATTACCAAAGGATAGGTAACATCTCATTCAAGAATGAGATGCCCCAAAACTTCTTTACTCTTTGTTAGGTATTATATGTGTGTGGGATTGATTTCATGCGACCATTTCCCAACTCCCATGGAACCACCATATTTTAGTGGTGGTAGACTACGTGTCCAAGTGGGTAGAGCCTAAGGCAAAAAAGACCAATGATTTGAGAACAGTGATGGAATTCCTTAAGTCCAACATCATTTTCTGGTTCAACATCCCCAAACAATGATTAACAATAGGGGAACCCATTTCTTCAACCAACTCATTGAGTGCTTGTTAAAGATATACGAAGTAACCACAAGACGTCCATCGCCTACAACCCCCAAAAAATAGGTAAGCGGAGATATCTAATCGGTAAATCAAGGCCATACTTGAAAATATGGTGTACCCGTCGAGGAAATATTATTATTCGTGATTGGATGATGTGTTTTGGGCCTACCGAACCACATACAAGACCCCGATAGGTATGTCACCTTTTTGGATCCTTTTTAGTAAAGGATTCCACCTTCCAGTTGAACTTGAGCACAATATTTATTGGGTCATGAAAAGCCTAAATGTTAACTTGAGGGAAGCTGAAACAATAGGAAGTTGCGAATCCAAGAGCTTGAAGAGATCAGGCACAACTCCTATGACCCTACACAAGTATGATACTACAATAGGATCTTGAAGAAAGACTTTGAGGTAGGACAAATGGTCCTTGTTTACCAATATCAACTTCATTTCTTTTTGGATAAATTGCATTCAAGGTGGGGGCATCTGTGTGTGGTGACCAAAGTGTATCCTCATGGTGAGATAGAAGAGGGAAGATGAGAAGGATGGCATCAAACTTCTAATCAATGGGCCAAGGTTGAAAATTTACTTTGAGTTGGGAAATTTGGGATTGTTTTAGGAGGAAAATATCCTCCTTGAAGATACAATCAATGAATGAAATCTTTTAAGGTAAATAATTTATGGGGATGACGCTATATATACTCATCGGTAGTGTTCTTAAATTTTGTTATCACGTATTTCTTTTCGATAAATTTTGTGGAACTCCATTACATTTGGTCTTGTTCTATTTTGATAGGGAACATTTCGATCGAAGGTTGGCATAAGAATTCAACATGTCCTAACTCTATTGGTGTAAACATCGAAATCCCCCCTCCCACTCACTACTCCCACGAAGACAAAATGAGATTTTCTATGGGACACTACTTAGTCTTCATAGTTGTACTTCATATCACTTGGCATAATTCGGATGACCAACTTTCATTCCTAAGTATTTTCTTTACCTACCCCACTTTTTATTATTATACTTCGTATAATGCATTGGAGACAATGCAAGTTAAACTGTGGGGGTAGGAGTAGTTAGGCACTTAGAAATTCTAGCAAAATTTCTTTGTGTGTTTTTTTCATTAGTCTTCATGTAGTATGAAGGCTACTTTGGGGCATTTTGTGCTTCACAAACAATAATTTTAAAATAATTTTAAAATAAATAAATAAATATATATATACCCTCCTAAGTAGAAAATCTGAAAGGGCAACTTAGGCAAGAATGAGAAAGATCCGGATAAGTTGAAAACCTATGAAAAAATGAGAGGCCAAATAGTGTGGAAACAGGTGAGGGTGAGCTTTAATTTTTTTTAAAAAAATGTGTGAAGTTAGTATGAAAACCCAAGAGGGATCCTAGGTAAAATGAAAGAAAATGAGAGAAATTGAAACTTATGTTATGGTTCTCTTGATTTGCCTACTTGATAGTTTGTTTGGTAGAGTAAGCTAGCATTGCACATTAATTTTGTATACTTCACCTTTTGACTTGGTATAATGGTCGTTTAGATTACTTTAGTGTTTTGTGATATGCGAGTGTAATAGATTCTTATATCTTGGGGCTATGGTAGTCTAGGAATAATATTTTGGGTGTTTTTGGAAAACCTTTGCATGCTATTATACTCTTATATCTTTTCTTCTTTAGTCGAGGATGAGTAAAGTTTTAAGTGTGGGGGATTTAATGAGACATCATATGCATGTATTTTCCTTGGCATTTGACATCTCTTTTGTTATCTTTTGTATGGTAGATTGCTAGATTTAGATATGTTTAAATTTTAAGGGGTTTAGAGGACCATTTTTGGTTTTCAAATCTAAATCCCTCATTTTGTGGCCTACTTGAGGTCTAATGGATTGTATGTCCTCACGAGCATCTAGATCCATTTTTGTGAGTTTTACGCGTACATTTCCCGTGGGAAACATCGAACCATTTTTAGGGCCATTCACAAGAATTGTAGTAGATTGTTGAAGGTCATTCGTAAGCATGGTACAGGACAACAACCACGAGGCAAACACGTGGTAGGAGATGGATGCACCAAAAATGAGCCAAGTCTTGAAGAATTTAGACTAGCATGGTCTGTGTAGATTTACGCGGCCCATGTCATACCCATGGTGAGAATTTGAAGTCCAAACCACGGGTCGTGCAATACTGCATGGCCCGCACACTCAGAATAAAGAAATCACTGGTCTAGATGGCATAACACACAATCTTGCATGTCCCGCGCACTCTAAAGATGGTGGACATGGCCCCAGACCGCTGGAAATGCAGATTTGCACATCCCGCGTGCTCAAACAGCCTGAGAACGCCTCTAGTTTGTTGTCACGTACGGTGCAAGCTATGCACTATTGAATGGTCATGCCAACATGGCTGATAGGGTTTCCTACCTTTTTGGTCCCAATCCCACCTACTATATAAGCCACCCTTAGTCACCTAGGGTTTAAGTTTGGTATTATTGTAAGGCCCAATCCTACCTACTATATAAGCCACCCTTAGTCACCTAGGGTTTAAGTTTGGTCATTATTGTAAGAACTAAGTAGTAGGTAGGAAGATGGAGGCTATCTTCTCTCTTCATTTATTTCTATGGGTTTTATCTTATGGCATTAAATCTAATGGTTGCTTTGTATTTAATGTCCCCGGAGTAGTTTATTTCGTGGGGTAATATTTTTATCAATGATTTGAGTTTGACTTTTTGAGGTTCTTAGATTACCCTATCTATTTATGTCCTATGAATATTTGTGCTTGATTTGTAGTTTACATTCTTGTAAGATTTATGCCATTTTATGTTTCATGATGCATTCATAGATTCATGAATAATATAAGATCGTGTTAGGATAAAATGCTAATCTTTGGAGTGTTAGATTAGGTTATTGACTGCAATTGTAATTGGCTAGTTGTGTGAGTGAATGCATGTTAGGGGCGCTAGACTAATTCATAATGAGGGGAAACCCTTGGGTTATCCCAATAGATAAGAATTCTAGTTTGTTTGGGTCGTGGAAAACCTACAGTCATCCCGAAACACCAATTCCTTTGCCTCTTTAGGCGTAAGATTGGTTTCCATAGTGGAATGTCCGAGATGTATTATCGTTATTCTCGTACCTAACAGTTACGAAGTATGCAAGACTGAGATATTTTAAGCGGGCGCAAATAGCACAGGAGTGAGATGATGGGAAATGAATTTCGGTATCAAAAGGTCAATCGAAGCGCATTCCCTAATTACGAAGGCGGTGAGTTGGTTCTTGAGGGAAGACGAACCTTTGTGTGACAGACATTGGGATTTCTGGCCTTTATCTATACCGTGTGACATAGGCATGAGATAGGTTTGTCTTACATGTAATAGAATCTAGGATGAAATTTATTAATTGGTGATGCTACACAAATAACCTCAAGAATAGTTAATCATAGTTTTAATCTCTTTCCTTGTATGCTCAGTAGTTTGTTAGACACAAACCCCCCTCCCAGTTATCTATTCTTAAGCATTAGTTATTCCTGACACACAATGAGAGTGATGTCTGATTATGGGTTGTGTAAAGCTAACACTCAAATTCAAGTATCTCTGTGGATGACCCCGGAGTTGCCACTAGCTACTTTATATTGTAAGTAGTATACATTTTATCTTTGATCACTTTTCACTCTACGAGTAATTTTTCCATAAGATTACGACCCTGCGGTGTGCATATCAAGCATCCAGAAAGAGTCAAAATCAAAAGATAAAAAGCCACTAGAACTCATTCATACACACTGATGTGTAGGATCCATCAAACAAAGCTCACTTGGTAAAATTAATTATTTCTTCCTCTTCATTGATTATGTTCAAGAAAAAATGGGTGTATTTTTTGAAGGAGAAATCAGAGGTGTTTGAGAACTTTAAGAAGTTCAAAGCCCTACTGGAGAAGAAAAGCAGTTTTATTATCAAGGCCGTAAGATACGATCGTGGAGGAGAATTCACATCAAAGGAGTTCCAAAAGTATTGTGAAAAGAATGGAAGTCGGTGGCAGTTAATGGTACCAAGATCCCCCCAAAAAATGAAGTTGCAGAAAGGAAGAGTAAAAAAATCATTGAGATGGCACGGGGTATACTCAAGAGAAAGAGATTACCCAAGGAGTTGTAAGAGGAAGTTGTAGTATGTGATGTCTACTTATCTAACCAATACCCAATAAGAAGTGTGTGGGGGAAAACATCACAGAAGGCATGAAGTGAAAGAAAGAAGGGTACTTCCCATCTCAGAGTCATTGAAAGCATAGCTCACAACCATTTAACGGATGAAAACATGGGTAAGATAGAAGATAAAAGTGAGAAGTATGTCTACATTAGCTACAATGCTGACTCAAATGTCTATAAGCCTTATAATCTCGATACGAGGAAGACCATTATTAGTCAAAATGTAGTTTTCTTTGATGAAGGAGAATGGGATTGTATCTTACACAATGGAAAATACAACTTCTTTATACAATTGGAAGAAGAAAGTGTTGAAGAAGCAAGGATTGAGTAACTATGGAAAATCCACCTACTCCACAAGTGGTACAATGTACAAACTATGAAGAAGAAGATTCTTCAAGTGAAAGATCCCCACGTTTCAAAAGTCTACAAGATATCTGGGAAGTGACTGAGAACCAAGATAATCTCACTTTTTTCTGCTTGCTTGTGAATTGTGACCCCCACGAACTTTGAAGAATATTGGGAATAAGATAATTGGAGTAGTGCAATGGATGATGAGATAAGTGCCATCAAGAAGAATAACATGTGGGAGTGGACTTAATTTCCAAAAGGGTAAAGGCGATTGGAGTGAATTGGGTATTCAAAGCAAAGAAGAATGCAAAATGAGGAGGTTGAAAGATACAAAGCAAGATTGGTGGTAAAAGGCTACAGTCAAAGAGTTGGCGGAGATGATAATGATGTATTTGCTCATGTTTCTCGACATGAAACTCTTAGATTAATAATCACATTCGAAACTTAAAAAAATGGAGGATGCATTAGATGGATATGAAATTCACCTTCCTAAATGGAGTTCTTGAAGAAGAAGTTTAAATCCAGCAACTACAAAGATACGTAGCAAGGGGGAGGCATATAAGGTTCTAATGCTAAAACAGGTCCTATGCGGGTTGAAGAAGGCCCCTATAGCTTAGAATGCGCAAATTGATAAGTATTTCACAGAGAGAAATTTCATCAAGTGTTCATATGAATATCAACTCTATATCAAAATCCAAAATTGCGAGATATTGATTGTACCTTTGTAAGTGGGTGACTTGATCTTCATTTGGAGTAGTCTATGTGTGTTCAAACAATTTTAAAAAGAGACGACAAAGAAGTTTCAAATGACGGGTACTGGGCTCATGTCTTACTGCCTCGGTTTTTTTGTAAAATAAGAAGGAGAAGGTGTCTTTATCTCCCAATAAGGCTATGATAAGGAGGTGCTCAAGAAGTTCAAAATGGTGCTAATCAAGTTAGTATGTCCAATGGAATATGGAGCCGAGCTAACAATTCACGAACAATGAGGGAAGGTGGATCCTATACTCTTCATGAGTTTGGTAGGAGGTTTACCATACTAGCATGCACAAGCCTGGATATCCTCTATCCCATTGGAGTTGTTAGTTGCTATATTGAATGTCAGACAAGAATTCATTCGAAGGCAGAAAAGAGAAATCTATAGTATATTAAAGGTACTACGAACTTTGGCTTACATTATACCACATCCAACGATTTTAAACTTGTTGGATAAAATGATAGTGATAGTGATTGGAGAGGATATAAGAACGACCACTAAAGTACATTCAATTTTGTGTTTTACAAGGGGGATACTGCTTTCACATGAATGTCCAAGAAGCAGCAGATTGTCACTCTTTTCTCATGTGAAGAGGAGTATGTAACTGCTAATTTATGTGCCTTCCACGCTATTTAGTTTCGAAACTTTTTGAAGTAGAATTAGTCATAAGATGAGCCAGCAAAGATCTTCGTGGACAAAAAATTGCAATAGACTTGAGAAAGAGTCCAGTTTTCCATGATCGAAGTGAATTTATTGGTATGCAGTATCACTACGTCAAAGTGTGCATCGCCGGAAGAGATGTACAAGTTGAACACATAAAGACAGGCGATCAATTGTTGGCAATCCTAAATAAACCTCTCAAGTGTTATGATTTCATCATCATGAGGATCTTGCTTAGAGTGGAAAATCAAATTTAAGGGAGATTGTTGAAAAGTAAACTGGATTTTGGGTTTGCCCAATTGGGTTCTTTGTAGCCCATTATCTATAAGAAGTCCAAAAAAGTCTTAGAAGAAGAGAAGATTCTAGAGTAAGCTCTAAAGATCTCAAATGTGTAAATTAATTATAATAGAGTTGTAAAAAAATATTCTAGATAGCTAATTTTAGTCATTAGATTAGAGTCGGGATGACAAGATCTTAGTCATTGGTTGGGTGATGCCACTAGTATAAATGGGGTTGATGTAGCTGGGAGGCCGTCGCCGTGCCTCTCAAAGATAGCATTTATAAGCCCTAATTGCGGCTATACTACTAGAAAGTAGATAGTGGCAAGTCGGGGTCGTCCACAGAGAAGAGGGA
>JAULKK010279719.1:0-14474 GCA_032355705.1 Rubia peregrina
TATGGCTTACCTTTAGATCATGTAAAAACTTTAAGCTTGTACTTCTGTTTTTGGTGAAATGAAAGTTACATTACATAAAAAAAAGTCAAGGTTAAAGTCTCGAAACTCAAAGAAATTCATCATCAAGTGTAACAAGTTCCATGGAGAAGGACACATGAAGACGAATTTCCAAATCGAGGAGATGAAGAAACCAAGAGACAAGATGGAGATGCGGAAATTGTTCAAGAAGTTGTTGATGATTACGAGATCTCCGAGGTTCTTGTAGTCTCCACCACTCAATCCGACAAACGTTGGATCATGGACTCCGGATGCTCATTCCATATGATACCAAATGAAAGGTGGTTTGAGAGATACAAGAAAGTTGATATGGGCAAAGTGTTTCTTAGGAACAACAAGTCATTTAAGGTGGCCGGAATCGGTACAGTGCAGATTAAGTCGCATGATGGGAATGAGAGAGTTTTAATAGAGGTAAGACATGTCCCACAACTACGGAGGAACCTTATTTTACTTGGTACTTTGGACCAACTTAGCTTGTGTTGGAAAGGTGAAAATAATGTCTTGATGGTTGCTAAGGGGTCGCTAGTTGTCATGAGGGTTGTTAGAGATAATGGTCTCTACGTCTTTCAATGTAGCTGACCCACCCCTCCCGACATCGCTAATAAATCATGGGAGATCTACAAATTAAAACTGAGAGGAGGACATGATCAAAGATGAAATTTGTATTATTTCTCCCGTTCATACTACTACGCTACCAAAAAGGGTATATAGTGGAAGCACCGGGGTCGTCCACAGACATATTAGGAATCTAAGAGGCAATGACACACAACCACAATTGGCCATCAATCTGATCACGCTTCAGGAATAATCAGTGTTGGTAAAACAGGTTTTTGGGTGGTGTTTGCTAACAACTACTAATAATCAATTAGCACGAGATTAAAATATGTAAACTAACACTTGGGGAGTATTTTCCTAACATGATCAATGTTGTTTCGATCCTTATTCCATCATATACAAGTACTACAAGCCTATTCTAGTGTTTTTAACACGTGGAATGGTCTGTGGTTAACACTTCCCCATACGTGTCACGTAGGGTACACTGTACACATGTAATCTTTCATCAACACAACCTCCATAATTAGGAGAGTGGAACAACGACTCTGCTTGCTGTGCAGATTTGAATCTCTCCTATTCTATTACGTCCCGGGCACTACACCATGAATGGTTCTCCCTAGGCCTAAAAAGGCCAAGGGGGTGAACCACGTTATCGATTGTTCTAGGGTTGCAAATCTAACCCTAATTTGCTACACTAGTTATCTCTACCTGTAACCCTTCAGACCAACTCACCGACTAACTAGTGTATGGTCGATTGTAACGTTGACCCGGTAACCCACGTGTGAACACCCACACGGTTCCGAACTATTGTTACCCTAAGCACATCTAGGTTTCCCTCCCCGAGGGTATCAATAATTGCATGAACATGAAAGTAGACTATGGTGTGTGCCAATCTTAATGTAACAATTATGCAATTAACAAGAATATGAAGAACAAGATAACATAATAATCACAAACACATAGAAGTGCGTAGATCTATGGAATCTCACAAAACAAACATTAATTCATGAATACAAACACAATCTCCAAGTAAATAAACTACTCCCTAAGCATTGAACCCAATTATTTCTTTCAATTCAAAAAATTTGGCCAAAAGAAAAATAAAGAGAATGAGAGAAAAGAAACTAAAGAGAAAGAAGAGAACTTTATCTCTCAATCCTACTCTTGAAGTCTAGAAGAAAAACATAAACTTAAACCCTAATATACATGGGTCCATATATATAGCCAGTAGGAAATTGTGCCTTGAAAAAGGCCCAAGATGGCCTAGAAATTCTAGCAGCTGCAATTTGTACGTGCGGTACGACACATGCAGTCTCGTGCTGGTGTAGGCCGGACGAAGTGCAAAAACCATGTAGCTTCGTGCCAAGCAGGGCTTAAGGGCCAGAATGGGCTGTGGGCTGATGCTTGGTATGGAACATCTGATTTGCGCTTACCATGTCTTTTGGCGTGGCTTGTCGGCTAGAAGGACTTTTTACTCAGTTGAACGATCCAGGCTGTCTCATTTTTCACACCCTGTGGGTCGTTCTTTTCTTTTAGAACATGGAACGACGTAGACCGTGTAAAACAAAATGGTTTGTGCAAATACTTAACCATTTTGGATTGATTTTGGGGAATGGTGGGCGTGGCATGCACGGACCAACACGGCCCATGTTGAGGGGCTTTTACACTTTCCGTGTTGGCTTGCACGTGCTGTGCTAGCCACCCTTGGCACGGATCATGCAAACATGGCTGGACTCGTCCAAGGCCTCGTGTCGGCTGGTCCTCCGTTGTTGGCCTTCTTGAACTTCAAACCCATATTTTCTTGGCTTAATTTCATCTATTACCATGCATTGGAGGCTGTGGCTTTTAACCTACTACCATCCTCCTGAATGACCTTCTATATCTTCTACCATTCTTGCGAATAACCTTCTATATCTTCTGCCATTCTTGCGAATAACCTTCAAATATTTTCTACCACCCTCGCGGATGGCCTTCTACAAAATGATGTAAAAATACTCACAAGTAAACTACTTGTAAGATAACTAAGAGATGATCTAGGTTCTTGTGAATAAATATTGTCCATTAGCCTCAATTAAATCCATAAAAGTCAAGATTTAGACAAGAAAACCAATAATGGTTGCCTAAACCCTTTTCCGTGTAAACCTAACTAAACTAGCAATCAATCTAGATGAAGTCTCACCATCCTTCTCCTCCTCCTCAATGTCTATATATGTGTTTGATAATACTCTGTAGAAGTCATTCTCAAACCGTGGATCGGGTGCTGGGAACAAATCCTTCAATACATTATCTTGGTTGATAGCAGTGCTTGCAGGCTGTATCACGAAATTGTAGATTGTGGAGCCACTGTACAACCACAAAAATTTATCCTCCAAGGTTGTGTTAACCTCCATAGAAGCTCTGGCCAACTTATCCATAGTGTACCTTGTCCCTCAAACGACCTAAGTTCGCCCATGCAAATGGAGAAGGAACTGGGTGGCCCAAGTGTTAGGCTAAGAGTCCAATCATGCGACACATCGATATTTTGCCACCTTTCTTATTTCCTATGACCATGCATTCTTTCACGAAAGTAGATACCATATTGGGGTATAAATTCCTCTCCGCAGTTATCGTCCAAAAGACCTGGACATCTGAACTGGGTATTGTGAAAACTCTTCATGAGAGAATACCCCATGGACAATAATCCCTCGACATATCGCAACACCGGATGGAAAATCTTGGTGATCTTTCAAAGATTCTTCCTCTCTGTGCCCGAAAGAATCCTCCAAAAATTACTCAATGAAAAGGGAAGGCCTTGTCGGTGTGTCCTCGGAATCTCATCCCGTACTTCCACCAGAATTCTTGGGCAATGTTCCGATGCGATATAGTGTACTCCTTGTCATCCAAGTGGAAATGGATGATTCTCCTCCCTTCACTGTCCGTTTCTTGCTCCAGGTTTGCCAAAAACTCCAAAGTCCACTATATCTAAGTCTTGGAATACTATTCTAAGAAACCCTCTAGGCCTATTCGACTTAGCAAATGTGTGACAGATTCGAGTAGACCTAGAGATCCCAAGGTCTCCTTGCATGCAAACTTCGTTTCTAATATGGTTATATTTGGGCATCTCAGCTACTTCCATCTCCAGGCTGCACTCTAAAAAATGGTGGTCAACCCCATGAACTCATCAATAACACAAGCGGGGTTAGAGGAAGGGAAGTTGCTGGCTCTTGTCTCCCAACCTTGGCTGACTTATTCTGTTTGTCACACTGAGATGTTGTTCCTTTTTCTAACTACTTATTTTTCGAGCCATCCTATATCACAACAAGAAAAAGGTGGTAATGCAATAATATACAAAGGCATGCATCAAGTACCACTAAAAAAGAATAAATCTTCCTAAATAGCCAAAACATTCCAAATCACGCTATCTCAACATGAAGGCTATTAAATCCACAATCATTCTCCGTAAACAACAAACTTATGGAAAAGCATAGCATCCCATCTAGAAGATCATACAATCAATAATTATTCCTCCTAAATCACCACAATAAATTAAGATCATATAATCAAAGTGTAAGAACATATACTTCCTCCACACTTACTTCAACACAAGATCATTCACATAACTCAATGATTTCCTCAAAAACACTTCAAGATTTTTATAGATTCAAGCTCTTCATCACATCAACATTATGCCAAATGAAGAATGTAAACATAAAGCTCAAAGGACTACCTGGAATTTGAAGCCAAGAGATAAAAAAATTCACACAAGAAGAAATAAAAATGCTATTTTTAAGAGAAAAGGCTCCAATTTTTTAGTTTCAGCAAGATGAAGTGAGAGTAAGTGTTTTGAGAGATTTCAATGAGTTAAATGATTCATATGGGTTAGGGAATGTACTATGAATCTTTATTTTCAGCAAAGAAGGTGATTTATGAGGGAGGTAAAAATGAGATAAGAATGACAATTTTGAAATTAGAAGATGCGGGGGACAAAGGTACCATTTAATTAATGCACAAGGGAGGTGTTGATGTACTATTTACACCAACAATCCTAGGGAATAAATGATTTGTTGAATTAATGTTCCAAAAATGCTTGTTTTGGCTTGAAATTCAAATTTTTGACCAAAAAATTGCAGCCACACGAGGCCTGACACGTGGCCAGCTTTGTGGTATGGGCACCTGACACCAGGCATGCCTCGTGTTGAAGGGGGCTAGCACGAGGTTTCCTGTGAACATGACCCTTTTCCCCTAGTTCCTTAATTCCATTTTTTCAAAAAACGTAGTCACCCAACAAATCCTATTCCTTACATCCAAAAATCATGAGATTTGGAATAAAAATTTTAAATAAAAAAGAGGTTCATCCCAAGATATTTGTCACTCAAAAAAACATGCAAAATCTATATACAAAAAATATTTTAAAAAGCAAAGCTGGAAAGAGTATTTTTTGTCATCCTCACGAATTATTTCTTTGTGAATTTTAATCAAAAAGAGCCTACCGTTGGGTCCCCAGAGTCACTAACGGAAACTCCACCCACGATGACATCATTGTGGTGAGGTCTCTACAAAGTACTATGCTCACCTTTAAGTGCATTGTTCACCATGGAGAGTGAATATCTATACCTAGCTAGCTAATGTCGAGTCCTTGGCCGTTTCCTTAGGTTTAGGAGGTGGTCAAGGATGTTTTATGTCCTTGCTACTCTCCACTAACTGCTGCATGTTAGTGAGCATAGAAAAGCAATCTAAGATAGACAAGTCATCACTAAGATCATGCAAAGCATAAGTCTCATTGACATGATCATCACAATTGAAGCGCAAGGTTGGATTTATTTCATCACTCACATACTCATCAAGGATCTCATCATCTAGGCTACCTTCATCAATATCATCAAGAGGTTAATCAAGGCAATTATCATTATCAATCATGCAAGAGTTTTCATGTTGAGCAAGTTCATCACAAAAGATTATGCCTATGCACACAAGAGAGTGATTAGGTAATTCATGCTTAGATTTATAAATATCAAAACCCATCTTATCAATGTCATCCTCTAAGGCCAGTGTTTCCAACTGAACGTTAATCTTAGTCCTTGACATTTTAAGAAAATGGTCTGCCCAATAAATTGAGGGTGTACCACCATCGTGCGCTATGTCAAAGACATAGAAATCCGCTGGAAACACTAAATTTCCTACCCTAACCATTACATCCTTAACTAAACCTTGATGGCTAGCTTGGGAGTGATCGGCTAATTTTACAACTACCCTAGTTTCCTTAAGTTCACCTATGTATAGGTTCTAATAAAGGCAAGAAGGGATAACATTGATAGATGCTCCTAAATAAATCATAGTGTTTTCACCAATTTACCACCTAAGGAGATTGGAATTGAAAACATACTAGGGTCACCATATTTCTTAGGCAAGTTCCTAAGATTAAGAGTAGCCACTACCCTATTTTCAATTTTCAAGTAGGTTGTTCCTCTTTTTAGTGCATACAACTTTAAAAAATTTAGCATAAGAAGGCACATGCTCAATCAAGTTCAAAAGTGGAACGCTAACCTCAACCTTTCCTATGATCTTCCGAACGTGCTCATTGGTGGTTGCCCCCTTCAGCCTTACCCTAAGTGCTCTAGTGAAAGGTGGTTGGAGATTCACCCCCACCTCGAGTGTAGGAAGCTCCTTGACAGTATCCTCCTCTACAACCAATTCATGCTCTTTCAAATTGGTTTTGTTACCCTCCACAACCAAGTTGTCTTCTTGCAAGATTTCCTTCTCGAACTCACGCATCTCCTTTCCGATCCTTAGATTCAAAGTGCTTACATTTCTCGGATTAATCTCTAGTTGGGAAGGAAACTCGTGGGACTCTTTGGCCCAAATTTGGCTCACTGAGGTGGTAAGTTTCCCAACTTGGATTTCAAGATTTTTGATACTTGAAAAAGCTCTATTCCCAAGATCTTCAATCTCACGCCTTGTGTGCTCTGCGAAAACATCTTTTTTCTTATCTAATTGAGAGATAGCTTCCTAGATTTCTTCTCGATCTGGCTTGTAGAGTGAGGCATTGTTTTCGGAAGGTCCTTCTCCCCATGGATAGAATTGAGGTGAAGCTTGTCCACCTTTATTGTACCCCTTAACTTGATTCTCCTCGTGGATAGAATTGAGGTGGAGCTTGTCCACCTTGATTGTACCCTTTAACTTGATTCTCCACATGCCAATGGAACTAACCTTCCCTTTAGAAACCTCACAAATTTTCCAAGAAAATTTGAAGAGCATCTCGGCCAGAATTGAGTTTTTCTCCCAAAGAACTCAATTTTTGGTCCATTCCGGGTGTTCCCAGGAGTGATTCCACACATTCCTCGAGCAAAGATCTCATGACATTCGACACTAGAGGTACTTGGCCAAAATTTTATTCTATTGAATAGTTGGAAGATTTGAAATTCTTGTGTTGTGAGGTTTGCATGCTTGGAGATTTTGGTGGATATTATAATTTATAATATTTTGTGCTCGGGGGTGTTTGTGGTATTTGTGCTTGGATAATTTCTCTAGAATTTGTCTGCGTTTGTGATATACTTGTGTGCATTTATCATGGTTCGTGGAAATAAAGGATAATCTAGTTTACAATTATGGGGTTGCCCTTTCTCTCTTGGGATCAAAAGGAAAGATGGGGTTACCTAGTAGGGTGCTCTATTTAAGAGACAAATTTTGTAGACAAAGAGCTTCTCAAAGGTCTAAAACTCTACAAACCTGTCAGGGTCCTACTAGGTAGGATTGGCATGAAGGAGTTTACTATTGTGTCGGCCCCTACGTACACTAGGTACACCTTAGAGTTTTTGTATACTATTGCTAAGGAGAAAACCAGGTAGATGGGGAAGTCTATTAGATTCCATTTGGGAGATGTTTTGTGGGGCATGACTTATGCTCAGTTGGTGGAAATCTTCAAACGAAAGCTATAAAGGATGTGAAGGGTTACAAGGAGACAGATGTAGGTTATGATTTGTATGCATTCTGGGCTACCATCACTCGTCAGTAGAGGAGGAAGGAAAGCAGGAATAGTGACATAGTTTATCCGGCACTGAGGTACGTAGACAGACTGTTGACTGTGATAGTTGGTTGCCACAGGGAAGCCACCACTGCGACTGAGAGGTATTGCAGGATACTTTGGTCTATCTGTATGGGTAGAGCTTGTCCCGACAACCTGGAAGATTTTTTCACTCACTGCCTTGAGCCTTCCACGACACCGTCACACACTGGGAAGATACCTATATTAGAGGTATGGTTTTGCTCCTGGTTCACTACTATAGTCTTCTGGTGAGTGATGAGATGATATTTTGCCCACAAGCGCCCTATACACTCACTCTACCATCATGAATGAGGAAAATATTATATCGATGGAGTACGACACAACCTTCTGGATGTACAAGGGCAAGAAGTTCATAAGGTTGCCCCAGCGTTTGAGGACTGCTCTGAAAAAATAGTTCAAGCTACAACATCTTATAATCGAGCCAGACGCAGGTTCAGAGGTGGTTTTAGGCGATCACTACCCGAGAGAGGAGAATGATGACACAGAGGAGGAGGATGAGGACAATCAGGAGTAGGTCCCGATGTATTCCGCATAGTTTGTTCCCATTTAGCAGCAAGTTGTACCGCCACAGGCAGCATCCCACAGATGATGCCGCCACCAGTTTTTGAGCAACCTGTAGCACCACCGCCCACTTTCAGACAGGTATTTAGAGTACCACCCCTTCATCAAGGGAAGTTTATTATTCCTGAGAGGCCGTGTCATTCGGCAGGGCAAGACGTTAGTAGCTCTCACGGGCACAACATCTCTTCCCACTATGAAGATTTTGCACAGTCCAACTGTGAGACCTTACTAGGCTTGAGCTTTAAGTCCTCCATGCAAAGTGTTTAGGGCCATTCTCAGAATTAGAGTCACTCTTAGAAGCACCAACATTATAGCCTCTTTCGGGGGCATGAGTCCTTGGGCTTTCTATCAGCTTATTCATATCAGATGTGGACTCAACAACTGCATTCACCGGGCTGGGTACAATCCTTGGGGTATTCCATCTTTGGGGTAAGGAACGATGTTCACATGTTTGGTGTGCAGCTAGATCATCATGAGAGGGACACAACAGATAGATTTGACAGGGTGGAAGGTTAGCTGTTTCACTTGAGGAAGGATATGGGACACTTTCGGGATGACATCAGGGACATTAGTGATAGGTTGCTCACATCGGGTATTAGGCAAGGCTACTACCATCCAGATCAGAGCCAACCGCCAGAGGTGACATTGAGCATCTCTCGATGTTTCCAACTTTTCCCTTGGTTATCTGCATTGGGGACAATGCATTAACTAAGTGTGAAAGGAAGAGATGGAACACCTCTATGGTAGAATCTCCTTTGTCTGTGTCCTATTTTATGATTAATATTTATTGGGTTGATAGTAGTGAGGACTGTGTTTTTCCTTGTTTTGGTATTTCCCCCATTTCGATGTCGAACTTTCTAGTCTTTTGTTGATTTTAGGTGTAGGGGCACCTTTTGGTAGTTGTATTTGGGGATATGCTTCAAAAATATGGTGATGTAATTTTTTTCCTTTTCACTATCTTCTGTATTATGAATCCTGATTTTGGGGCAGTTTGTGCTACACAAAAAAATTGAAAAAAAATCTGGCTAAGTTGGAAACCAGAAAGGACAACTTTGGCAAAAATGGGAAGTAAAGCCTGAATAGGCAGAATGGCCAAGGTAAAAATGAGAGGCTAATACCCGGCTTGGTTGAAAACCTTGGCAAAAATGAGAGGCCGTGTGGAAAAAGGTGAGATAGTGAGCTCAATATATGTAAATGCAAGGATGAAAACCCGAAAGGGCTCCTAGGAAAAATGAGAGAAATTGAGAGATATTTAAAATGGAACTTCAACATCTTTTGGCTATCTTTGGAAGTTTCTTCATCAACATCTCTTGGATTTGTCTTCGATGGTTTCTTCAGATTAGTAAGCTAGTTCAACACATATCTTTCTTGCTTACCGTTTTCTTCACAATATTTTGGGATGGTTAGGTTACATTAACAACTTCGGGGAGTGTGAGAGTTGTGAGATGTTTAATTCTTTGGGGGAACTAGGGTAGCTCGGGAATAAGTTGAATGTATTGGCTAACTTCTCCTTACATGCTACATTTCGCTTAGATCTTTTCTTGTTTTTTTTACTCGAGGATGAGTAAAGGTTTATGTGTGTGGGGATTGATGTGCACCATTATGAATTTGTTATCCTATGAATTTAACACATTTGTTATCATTTTTTTTGTTGATTGCGAGTTTTAGTTAGGTTTGAACGAAAAAGGGTTTTGACGGTCATTATTGGTTTTCTTATCTAAATCCTGCATTTTGTAGACTTAATTGAAAATAATGGACACTTTGTATTCACGAGTGCCTATATCTTCCTCTTTGATATCATTAGCAGGTTGCTCTTAAGTGTTTTTCATTTTTCTTTGATGGAAGGCCATCCACGAAGGTGGTAGTAGATGTTTGAAGGTCATCACAAGGATGGTAGAAGATATCAAAGGTCATTCACAAATATGGTAGTATATTGAAGTCAATGAACTCCAAATCATGGTAGTATATGGAATTGGTACCAAGAAAGGTGGATTCAAAGTTCAAGAAAACCAAAGAAGAAACAGAGGGATCGTTGTTCGAGGTTGCACAGAGTTCTGGGAATTATATGAGAAGAATCAGAACATGAGGGTGTCACCATTGTATTTTTCTTCTTGATTGCTATAAAACTGATTGTAAGAACTCCCAAATCAAACCACGGTTCACCCATAGCGAAACGAAGAAGTTAGCCAAGCGAACGAGGGAAGAAGGTTCCTGAATGTGACACCTCCATCCCCATACTACCAATAAAAGGCCCTTGGATCCATTGTGGTCTTGATCAAGTGGAACCTGACCATCCGGGTCAATGTGATGTGATAGGACTCCCCCCTACCAAGTCGCTGAAGGCCCTCCGGAGTGGCAATGCGTAACTGCTCCACAAGGATGGCGATCATGTCTATCTTACCCTTATCTTTATTTGCCACCACAATGACCTTCGTGGCCCATAAATCATCCCATTCTCCATATCCTCTCCCCTTACTTATTAACTCCCACAAAAAGCCAATCTCATCATTGGGCATATTTCTCCCCTCAACGCGACTAAACAAAGTAGTGGAGAGCAGGTGATGTACATATCGAAGGTTAGGATGGAGGATCACATTGTTCTCATCCCTCACAGTTTGCTCCTTCTTGGTAATGGTATGCTAGAATAAGAAATTCCCCTCAATGGTGAGGGTATGTCTCTCAGGATCGATCCTTGCCCGGATCTCTGCTCTATCCCAACCAAATGCCTCCTCATTCTCTGAGAGGTTCATCTCCAATGATTCATCATTCAGATGTAAACAAATGAACCTCCCGCAAGGCACTCCATCCCTCTCTGTGTACACCCTTACCGAGGATAAAAATTCCAAGGTATATCTCCAGTAGGTGGGTGCACCTCTTGACAAGAAACCTCTCATACCTATTTTATCAAAGAGGCATATGACCGAATCCTTCAGCTGAAGGGCCTCCAATGTGCTCTCATCAGCAAAACACATCTCGTGGATCCTCATTGAGGCTAACAAGTCCCATCGATCAACATAAGTGCCGGTGATCAGTGCAAACCTATAAATCTGTCCAAGGGAGGTGGTGGTGCTGTCTCGGCTACCAGTGGAGGAGACAGAGCTGGAGAAAATGTTCTCGCAGCTCGAGTAGGTCTAGGTCTCTTCGGAGACATGTCTATCAACACAACAAGAAATGTCAAATGCATAGGGATATACGAGAAAAATTCATGCAATAATTACTTGGAGTATCCAAACTAGTATGCAACTCATAGCAATAACCACCCAAACATCATTATAGAAGTTAGAAATTGTAGTCAAAATAACGTAAACATACTACAATCATCAAAAAGCTACTACAAAGGTGTAATAATGCTTATATGTCCGTACATGTAAAATTCAATCCAATTGCATTGCTAAATACACTATGCCATAATTGTTTCCTATTTCACCAATCTAGGTCAAGCATTTCAGTTCCCAAACAATTTAGATCAACACATGGCATCACATATAGCATGAAATTCTACTTTACCAATATAGATCAACACATAGCTAATATACAATTCTGTAGAAACACAACCATAGTTACACATCATCATGATTAGCTAATGTAAAATGTCTAAAATCTCATCCTTCGGATCACAACATCCACCAAAAAACCAAAGCATAGTCATAGCCAAAATGTACAATAATTCCATCATCCAATACCAAAGACAAACTAGCATAATCAATTCTACTAGGTTCACACCTAAAATCAAGTTATGAACATAATATCAACATTCCGAATCCATAACAAACAATTCGTGACTAATTTCGACAATTTCTACAAATTAACACATTTTCAAAAGTCACCAATAAATATCACATTTAAAGAACAAAGAGGTGAAGAAATGTACCAATTTGATGCTTAGTACGATGAATAAACTGAACCCACACATATTCCTAACCCTATAAACTTGAAAGTTTGAAATCCCCAAGGTTAGGGTTTCGGGTTTCTTGGAGAAATTTGGAAGGGTTTAGGTTGAAATTAATTGGAAATGTAGTGGGGATTAGGATGGGAAATATTTTAGCCGGTTTAAACGTCATTTTATGGATGGATTTGGTGATAGCAAGGCAGAAGGGTTGTGGTTATGGTGGAAGCGAGGCAGATATTCGACGGTTGTCTTGAAAGAAATTATTTTCTGCCTAATTTTATTTCATATATGTATAGTGTCATGAATCGCGATGGGATTGTCATGAGTCGCGACGATGGATTCAATGAACTAAGAAAATTCAAACCGACGTCGCGCTCGTGATGGGCCTAATGCGGGTCACAAAATTTATGTCTTGGGACTTGCATTTTTTTCAAAATCTTTCTGATTTCTGCCGTGATCATGAAAAAACCATCTTGGCTTGCAACAGTGTGTCATGACTCACGAAAATGTGTAACTGGGAGTTGAAATTTTGTCCAAAAGTTCTGATTTTCATAGCGATCGCGACAAGGCCATTGCGACTCACGAAAATTTGGACTTGTAAGTTCACTTTTATGGAAAATGATTCCGATTTTGGTCGCGATCGTGACTGGCTCATCGTGACTTGTGAACAAATGAAGGTTGGAGTTGTCAAAAATCCCCTAATCGTTCCAACTTGTGACATAGCCGTCGCGACTCAAGACATGCATAGTTTCTTATACTTAGAATAAATTTTTAGCTTACCAATTTCCAAGCTTTTGTTCCCTTATTATAGCCTTCACTGCTTCATTCATCTGGTGCAATTCAATCAATTGACTACAAATTAAAATCATGGAAAACACACCTGTGAAAAGAACATGGCAAAATAAAGAAATTATCGAAAAAACTTAAATTGGAACAACATCAACGGAAAGTCTAGAGTGACGACACGGATGATCAAAACCAAGTTTATTTAACTCCGTTGGCATAAATTAACTTCCTTCTTGGAATTATTCACCACATAGACCAAAAAGATTGGCTTCTTTTCCTTTATCCGGGATAAAACATTTGGGATCTACATTATCCCCTAATTTTTTTTCCACACATAGCTTAATTCCTCCTCATGTTCTCTCAACATGTATAGTAGCTCACCTTTTTATTCCAGGGAAATCTCAATCGAATGAGCATTCAGGGGTTTCTCTCTTTCCCCAAGAGATGAACATTTAAGAATTTTCAGTGGTGGTTTGCATTCTTTCACCGAAATCTTCTCACGAGAAGGGGAGAATTCCACCTTTATAGGCTTTACCTTGGACAAACGAAAGGTGTTGGAAGTTGCTTTCCCACGAGGGTATTCACTATTGTTGTTTTCCTTCAAATTAGTACTTACAACATTTGTAATACTAGTATCATCTATGGCAACATTTGAGGAACTACCATTATTGAGCTCAAAAATACATTGTATAGAGCATTAATAACATCAATAGCTTGGCAAGAATGATATCTACTAGGATGATCAATAGAATTGTTACTGTCAAATTCCATGTTCCACCCATTAAATTCCATGGTTAATGTTCCATTATGCACATCAATTATTTTCCTTGAAGTTTTAAAAAATATCCTACTTAAAAAAAAGGTGTGGAACGACTATCACTCTCCATATCAAGGACATAGAAATCGGCAGGGAAAGTTAAATAATCCACTTTCACCAACACATGTTTCACAATACCTTTTGGGTATGTGTTAAAATGATTAGCCAGTTGGATAACAACCCCGATTTTGTGCATAGTTCCTAGATATAGACTTTCATACAAAGAATATGGAATCACATATTGGAAGCACCTAAGTCTAGCATGGCCTTGTTAACACATTTCCCTCATACTCACAAGGAATCGTAAACATTCTTGGAACATCGCATTTAGAAGGTAACTCCTCATAAAAAAAGGCTGAGACATACTCACTTTTTCCACTCTTATTTTTACTCTTGAAATTTTGTTTCCTATTGATGGTACACAACTCTTTGAGAAATTTTGCATACCTAGGAATTTGATTTATAGCATTCAACAGTGGAATGTTTATCTCACATCTACGAAAGATTTCGTAGATGTCTTTGTCGTAATCCTTGAGGTTCTCCTATCCTCCAAGGCCTCCGGAAATGGTGGTTCCGCCTCACAGATCGAGATCTCTACCACTTTGGATTTCTAGTGAGGAGGTGATGAGGTTTTGGGATTTGATCCCGGCCTAGGCACGGAGGTCTCCACCTTGATTTATTTCCCCTTATTCTTTTTCTCATTGGCCAACTCCTGGGCCTTCTTCTCAACATCTTCTTCCTTTTCAAACACCCGCTCCACATCAACC
>JAULKK010279728.1:0-14474 GCA_032355705.1 Rubia peregrina
TGATGCACAAGCTTATTCATATTCTTCTTCTATTCCATGCTGGGATTACATTCAGTTAAGGGATGCTAATCTGAAATAGAAAGAGTACATAGTTCAACTCACAATCTCCAAACTGAAACTGCATGAGATCTCTCCTAGATACACAGTGTTAAAGTGTTCTGAAAATGAGATATTTGATGTGTTAGAAGAAAGTACACCACCCAAAGGCTCTCTTGTGGGATCTCCTACAACAACAAAAATGTTACCTATGATGTACTTTCAGATTTGTTGCAAAATTCACCAATTACTGAGAAATTGAAGGCACAGAAAGAAATTCAGTCCAACACATGTTCTTCATTGGAGTCTACCACAACCGAAGCTCCTTCTAAACCACACCTCAATACGAGAGGTTAGTTTGTACTACCATGGCTTCTCATTATATTAAGTTCTTACAGTTTCAAAAAAATGGAGTGAACGTCCTTATGCATTTCGTCGGTAACCATTTCAAATCACTAACCATTTCAAATATATGCATAATTAACAACAGGTAAGGGTAAAGTTTCTTTGTTAGCAAGATTTGACGACCTCTCGGACACCACGGAACCGTCTCCCAAGAAATGCAAGTAGATCTCGAGGTTGTCCATCAGATTATTATTATTATTATGTAATGTTACTTAATTAGTTGTGTAATATAGCTTAATATATAAACAACAAATATATGTGGGATAATTTTGAAAATTAGCATTTTACTCCCTACCACGTATGGCCAATTGGTTGACATTCTATGCATTTTGTGTGTATTAAACTTATGCATCAACTAGCCATCTACTAATTATATATATTTATAATCATGCGCACATCCAATTTGTTTTCCTTAATTGTCTATTAAGATCTCTCAGCTGCAAGAATATGGACCTACATATGTGCATAACCTAGACCACTATTTACTATGTCGTATATGTGTTTCTTACAAAAAAGGCTCAAATATAAACTTTATGATTTTCTTACAAAATTATAAAAATGAATTTACCTGGTTTTTATGCCAATATTAACCACATCTCCTAATTCAAACAATGGTCACATATGAGTTCGAAATAAAAATTCTGTTTACCCATGACTTACATTATACTCACACTTCTTTGTTTGAAATTTTTAAAATAATCTTCCACGTGCTATTTTTTAAAACATATTTATCTTCGCAGTCTCATAATCGCATATGATGTAATGTCCAAAAAATTATAAACTTCCCTATTGTTCAATCTATCATTTAAAAAACTAATCCAAGAACACCGCGCAACAGGAGGTGTCCATCCCGCTAGTCTTCTCTCAATAGAATGTCTGACTTATTTATTGTGTTCAATGTTGTAGGTCCAATTATTTATTTTTTGATGCTAAACGTCCAAACATTTTTTTATATAAAAAATTTGTGAATGAGTACTAGTAAAGGTGTTCATGAACTGGTCCGGATCGGTAAAATGGACCGAACCAGACCAGAATACAAAGACCAGAACCTGATATATAGAATTTCGGTCCGGTCTTCGGTCCGAGATTTTAGAGGATTCCGGGTTCTGGTCCGATCCGGCAAGACCGTATTTTTTCGATCCAGAGCGGATGGACTGGTAACTTACTCTTATGTATATATTTTTATGTATTTATAATAAATTTGTGTATTATTTTAGATTTATTAAATTTTGGACTAGTATCTTCCATATTTCGATGCAAATCTTTTTCTAATAACTTCTAGTTTACTATCTTTTAAAAGAAAATTTATAATTATAATATTTCCAACACCAATTTTTTTATAGAAGAATAAAGTTTACTAAAATCCGGTCCAACAGGTCCGTACTTTTCCTAAACAATCACCAACCGGTCCGGTCCCGGTCCAAAGATTTTCGTGATTCCGATTCCAGTCCTAGTCGGTTCCGGTCTGGTCCGGTCTTGGACCGACGAACACCCCTAATGAGTCGCAAGTTATCTATTCCCTCCGCCTCAACTCTATTTATACAGCAATTATTATCATGTTGTTGAGTCTGTCTCTAGAAAGACGGTTTTTCCATAAGTTATGGAAAGACCAAGGTTTAAGCTACAAATTAGAAGAAATCAAGATAAAAATTTTGGGCTGCATTAATCGTGTCAGAAACTTATAACTGATGTACGTTGCACAATAAAATTTTAATATTGCAGCTAAACCCTTTTACCTTTCTATAATTCTAATTCAACCTCATCTTTCCATATGACTAGTGAAAGACCGTCTTTCCCAAGACTTTGCCCATGTTGTTTTAAAAATATGGTTAACTGTTAATATGCTTAATTACATACGTATAATAACGACAAATAAAAAGATGATAATTAGAAATTATTTGTTACGAAAAATTTAACAATATCATGTACAATAATATTATTGTTCATAAATCTATTAAAATATGTGATTAAAATTTGATTGAAAATAATGTTTAAAAAATAAGAGTGCAAGAGGTGGGATGAGGAAGTAGAGAATTCCATTTTTTCTATATAGAAAGATAATACACGAATGCTGGCATACAACAATACCACAAATTAAATAGTCTAAAAAGATTAGCCAAAAAGAGTATTGATTTTTACTAAAGTTTTAGAAAATATCATTTTTTTTTCATAAGTATGTAGAAAGATGGGGTTTATTTAAAATAATAGAAAGTTGTGAGTTTATACTCTGTAGTAATTATAAGTGAAACATTTGAGTTTTGATTAGACACATCACATATTTAGAATAAAACATACTATGCAGCAGTATAAGTTATATGTTACTTATCTATGTTTTCAGTTAACTTTATTTTTTTGTGATTCTTCTTCTCTGATTTGTAATTTCTAAATATCTTCTGAAACCATTCAATATAAAAAAACGTTATAACTTTAGGTTGAAACATAAACATTAAATCATAATACAATGAAATATGAGCTGATGAAAGGTTTTGGAAAATGGAAAGAAAATTTATCTTAAATAGGCGTGTGAGTTTACCTAAATACCTTATAACTCGAATTCGATAAGATTTTACTTGCTTTGGACCTGTTAATTTTCATCCCTTTATTTTAAAGTTGCACTTAAGTCTCTGGTCTTTTAATAACTTATGAAAGACCATCTTTCAAGTCAGAGGCGGAGCCAGGATGAATTCGTGGTGGGGGCTGATATGCAAAGGAGAAAAAATTCGCCAATTTTACCTATCGTGGTGGGGGCTGAAAAAAATTTTAAAAAAATTTTACACTAAAAATCCCCGAATTTTTTTTCTTGGCGGGGGTTGGAGGCTGTGGATCCGCCCCTATTTCAAGTCACATACTCTTAATCTTTTCATTTTTCATGATTTTAATATATTTTTGTTAACGGAAAAGCTATGCCAAACAAAATTCTGAGCCTACGGCCTTGTTCTTTTAACATTGTGATTTCTCTTACTAGCCAAAACCAGTTCTTTAACAATTTTTCTTTAATTAAAAATTTAATTGCACTACACTTTTGTTCTATACAACTTATTTTAATTTAGTTTAATATAATAATATTTATTGTATTTTATTTTATTGTTATGGAGTTGCTTAACTTATTTTAGTTTGGTTCATATATATGTTTTAATTTGTAAATGATGAGTTCATGTGTCATTAGTGGAGAATCTCTATTAAAAGTACTACTAGAAGGTGGTTTCACTGAATTTTTGATGAACTGCCACTAGTGCAAGAATAGCTATTAGCGGCTCCATTGTGCGGTGTTTCTAAATTTTAAACTCGAAACCGCCATCGTTCATATATTCAGAAATTGAAAATTCTTTTAGGTGGGCTGGCCGATTGTTGGACAGTTTTGGGATGAAAATACACGGCACCTAGTGTACAACCGTTGTGTGATAACATGTAATTAACAACAATTTATTAATAACCGCCATCCAATGACATGAAACTCGACAGTTTCTTTCAACCTCCGTCCAAGTAGTTCCGATTTCAGAAGAAATATCGAACACAACTTGTGATATCGGAAGTTGAAAGACCCGCGTTGAAATTTGAAATGATGGGTTCTATCCACATTTATAGGAACGCGTGCATCCAATGGGTATAGTTTCGAAGGTGCGTGTTTCATATTCCTTAGTGGACTATGAAACAAACCTCTTTGAATGATGATCACCATTCATCCAATATTCCATATAAATTCAAACAATTCATCCAACTTTGTTTTCCCGTATAATTTCGCAAAAAATAACACCAATACAGGGGGTATCCTAAGGAGCTCATTGTAGATATGTATGGCAGTTTGTGTTAAGTTCATTCATAGATCTTCGTAGCATGAAATGATGGTATTGTTTCGTTTTATGTTTTGCACAACCTTTTTCCTCTTCTTGCGCGGAATCAATGTTTGATTTTCATTATGTTGTTTACGTATAATGTAGTTGGAAGAAGTTTCACGTAGTTTGAAATAAAAAATTCATTCAACAGCAAGTGTCGCTGGAAGAATTTGTGGTTGTTTAATGTCATAAAGAACAATCAAGTTTCAAACCTTCTTGATAGATGCTTATGGTGCAAAAATCCATAATTATTATGCAGAATGAGAGTGGTACGTATGCATGTGCTATATTTGTAAATTGAAATCAATATTTGCCTAACAATTTGATAGTGCGGGAATATATTTTGGTAACTTATATGTTATTCTTCTATTTTAATCGATTTCAAGTTTATTATATTTGTTGGAGGGAGTATTATGATCAATGGCTTTGAATTTCTAGAAAAAGCTGCAAAATCGGGGCATTAAGGAGTTACTTACACACTGACGATAATTTCACTCTTTATGGAAGGTGAGCTGAAACATAAAGGAGTGAAATTACTTAAGAATATGAAAATATTGGGATTGAATCCCATAAAACTCAATGATTATCGTTAACGCTTGTTCAACATTTAAGGATGATTTGGGTTTGACATCCAGCACTCAAGAATCGTCCTCGACCAACTTTTTGTACTGTAAATCACGCAAGGAGAAGAAACGGTTGGGATAAGGATTGGGAGGAAATTGATTGTGTTGGCTCCTCTTGTGATGTAGAAATCTCCCCATCTATGATGTTTTGCCTCTAACTAATCAATTGTTATTTTTTCGAACAAATGTAATGTGTAGGAGATTTGAAAAATGAATATATTATTATTACATTGTTTCAATTATTACATTGTTTTGTAAAATTGAATTTGGATGGAAAAGCAATAGTATTATTTAGTACAAGAGAATTTTTTGATTAGGCTTCCGATCTTCCAAAATCGGAAGTACATGTATATCCCTTTTTAATATAAGCTAATAGTTCAATCCTTCACATAGTAAAACCTGAAATTATGGACGACATCGGAAGCTCTGGAACAAATCACAGATAGGTTCACGACTTTTTAAAAATCAGAACTAGAAGCGGTTTATATTATAAAATTATTTAACAAATCTATCCTTCACAAAATGAAACACAAATGGATGGACGATTTTGGAAGCTCATGAGTGTAATTTCTCTGTTCATATCCGATTAAACTTCTGAGTTCAAAAGTGTGTTAAAAAAATATTGTATCAAAACAAATCCTTCAAAAATTCAAAGAACGTGGATTCTAATAAAGTTTTATTGTCAGGCTATCAAATTGAACGACAAAGTATTAGCTAGGCTCAAAAGAAAATGTTTGGAGGAGATTATCCAAAAGACAAGACATTTTTTTTGAAATCAACAATCTATACGTGGAAAAATCTACAGCAAACTGGAAATTCAAATCTAATGGGAAGTCCTAGCATATGCTTCTTGGCTGGCCATCTCTGCATGCCTAGTTTCCCTTAGAACCTTCTGTTTCATAAGTTTTATTCTTGAATTGTATTATCTTTTTCACCTTTACCTTCATTTTTTTGTACATGTTGTACATCAATGAGCTTCTGACATCCTTACCCACATTTTTTCGCCTCACATAAAAATTGGAATATGAATGGTAAATGAAATTTAAATTTAGTGAAAAAAATAGTTTCACCTTCATCAATGCGGCCTCTCTTCCCCTTTTCTCTGACAATCATGTGCATCCATTTTCTATTTAGGACTACATTTATTGTTATCAAAGAACTTCTGGTCTTACAATTTAGGCGGAACTTCTTCGCTGCAAAAGGCAAATGTTTCATCTTGACAGAAATTTTCGTCACTTAGGATTTGATTAAACTAAATGAAAGTATGAACAATGAAGTAGAGAAAAATATTTTAGAATTACTAAATGATTAATAAAACTAACAAAAATCTTAAATGAAACATCCAATCATTACATCTACCCCGCGAACTTGAATATAAAGTCTATTACAAAACACATAAAAATGGTAATGCCGACAATGTAATTGGTTTAAAAAATTTAAAGCGATGGGAGGTACAATGTTATATCTTCCTTGTCTCATCCTCATCCTCTTCATTGCTACTAGATGAGGTAAAATGTCCAGATTTTTCCTCCTCGTCATCTTCACTTATCTCTAGCTCGACCACTTTCCTCCGATGGTAAGCACCTGTTAATTTGGTCCTCAGTTCCTCGACCTCGTTCTTAAGGGATTCCACTTGTCTAATCAAGCATGAAAATACTTGCTTGAACTTATGCATGAATCCTTTGTCATCTCCTAAAAAATCACAACATATAATAAAAAAACAACATTCACAATACAAACAAAAGTTACACTATTTCAATGACTTGCTGATTTCCATTGATGAAGAAGCAGCAAATTCCGCATCCATGATCCTCTTTTTTACTTTTAGTGGGTCTCCCCGACATGACCTTCACCCTCAGCCGTTTGGTTGGGCGAGATTTTCATTTGAGTTAAAGATTCAATATTCCGCAATCCAGAGTATTCGCAAGGAGATTAATATTAGCCCCCAGGCTCATTAACTCCCCACGTCACATCCTTTTCTTCCCCACCCTTCTATTGATGAAAAACCAAGCTCCCCTTCTTCCTCATCATACTCTATTCCGACTTTGTAGAGGCCGATTAAGGAAAAATTAGTGGCGCTCTGCGAGTTTGACTTTGTTGCGACGCTTATTCTTCCTCCGCAAACCATATTCTCAAAAAATTGACCCTTTTCGCGTGCTACTTGACATTCGGCCTGATTCTCTGTTTGGCAGGGTTTGCAGTTGTATATTCCAGCGGCGTAGGTGGTGTTTCGACGAGTTCGACAAGACTGCGATGGTGAATTCACGACAAGAGCTTGACGGCGTAGGTGGCGTTCCGACAAGTTTGACAGGATGGCAGTGGTCAATTCACGGTAAGAGCTTGACGGCGTAAGTGGTGTAGCAGTGGTTGATTCCCTGCAAGAGCTTGACGGAATAGGTGGCTTTGCAGTGGTCGATTCACGGCAAGGGCTTGACGGCGTAGGTGGTATGCCGATGAGTTTGACGGGACGATGATGGTCGATTCACAGCTAGGGCTTGACGTCGTAGTTGGCATTGCAGTGGTTGATTCACGGCAATGGCTTGACGTACGGCGGCGACGGAATAGTGGGGAGACAAAATGCGACGGTGGAGGAATGGTGGGGAGACAGAACGCTGCAGCGGAATGGTGCAATCTAGGGAAGAAGGAGAAATAACAAAAAGTTTGAACAAAATAATAATAAAAATCAAAGTTCATTCGTCAATTTAAATTCAGACTTTAACACAAATGCTATTTTGGATATTTTACATACAGTCAATGCTTGAAAATGAAAGTTTGGACATTTTACATACAGTCAACGCCGAAAAATGAAAGTCAATGCCGAAAATGGAGTTTGAGGGTAGTTAGGGTTATTTTTGCACTAAAAGCTATCTAAGTGTTATATTGGTAGTTAGTCAAATAGGTAAGGTTATAAACATACTTTTTTTTTGATGCAATGTTACCTTCCATTTCATCAAGGAACAAAATAAAGAGGACATTTAGGGTTCTTTACCAGGTCAGAAATTACAAAACGCCCCTTAATCAAAGCTAGAAATAGAAACCTATTTTGAGATTCAAAAGACAAACAAACTAGTAGTTACAATTTGTGCCAAAGCTGATGTTCAAGAGATATAATCCGCCCCAGGGTGTGACTTGTTCTGAGCTTCTGCTGGAAAATCCTTGTGTTTCTCTCCTCCCAAATATGGTACAAAGCAGCTATAAAAAGAGGAAACTGAGAATGTCTTCTTTTCTGCCCAACAAAAAGCCATCTCCTAACCTGCCTGAAATCCTGTTGTTGAGGGAGATGTAAGAGTTGCAGCACCTGCTTGGTGTAACTGCACTGCAAGAACGGATGTTTTGTGTCCTCTGGGTGCTGGTTACATAATGAACATCTAGATGAGTTCATCTGCAAACCAAAGCTGTGCAATCTATCTAGAGTAGATAGCCTTCCCAAAATCCATTCTCCAGAGAAAGAAGGATTGCTTTGGGAGCAGCTATCTACTCCAAATAGTGGTATAGAATGCTCTTTGAGATTTTTGGCCCTGAAGTAAACCATATGCCAAAGAGACTTTAAAAATACCAGATATGTCTAGGCATTGTGAGAGTGAAGGCATCATCTGATCTCTTAACTTCATGAGGTGCTTCCAGCTGTAACTTGCATGATTAGGTGCTTCCAGTTATAAACATACTTTGGAGTTATTTTAGACACATGTTTGTTGTAATTTAGTAATCCTGAACTGATACGAAGTAGTGAAGAAATTAAAGGATTTATCAGAATACTGAAGAATTGACCTGAAGATGAAGAGCGAAAGACCTATTGTTGTTAATATAAAAAAGAAGACCCGAAAACAAATAAGAGCATAGTGACCAATGAAGAATCGCGAGAGTTCCGTGATGAAGCTACGAAACCCGAGGAAAACCCCTCACCGAAAAACCGGTCTTGTTTGGGGGCGCATCCGGAGCAAGCAGTACTGTCCCGGTTGATTTTTCATCCTTCTCTAGTCTGTACAATAATTCCATTCATGTCCGGATATTATTTCATTTTCCTATGTTTAGTTGAAATAGATTTTAATTAGTAGAATATCTTAGGTTTCTTTTCTAGATAGTATTTTACAAGTATTTAATTTTATGATTTCCATAAGGTTAGAATATCAATTTATATATAAATTTTTTTAAGAATACAATATTTCATATTTTCTTTAATTTTTTTCTATGAACAACTAAGCTTTTGATTTGATGTGACTATTGGAGCCATCATGGATCTGGTTGTGAGATTCTAAACTCTTGTTTTTATATTCCTCCTATTATTTGTATTAAATTTCTTGCTATTAAATTTATTGGATTGTGTTGATTTATCCATTTTAGTCTCTAAGTTAATTAATATTGTTCATATTGATATGATTATTGTGTTTTAAACACTAGATCCGTTAAAGTTTCTATCCATGATGGCATGAGCGTATCGTTATGATTTATGTGCATTGTGAAAGAGCATTAATTGCATGCAAATATTAACTTGTGGTTATAGTTATTATTGCATTAATTGATAGGCCGTTATTGCTCCTCTCTACGATAAAATTTATAAACACCTCATGCACCTGGCTACTAGAGTGTAATTATATAGTGGCAAATAGGGGGTCGTTCCACACGAAAAATGGAATTGCTTTAGTGGTGTACGTTACTAAAAGTGCACACACTAACGACACTAATGTGTCTCGAAAAAAGAGGGTCCGGGTTTATTGTTGGTGTTGTGCAATATATTCGATCAGATCCATGAAATTTGCTCAATTTTATCAACTGCAATTAGATTCCTGACATGTTTTTGAAGATCCCTCTCGAAATTTAAAAAAAAAATCCCTCTCGAAATAAAATATTAAATAGAATTACGTGAAGAAAAGAAATATACTCCCTCTATCTCACCTAAAATTGCACTGCAATCATTATCTCGTTGTTCAAGAAACATGTTAGACCATTAATATGTTTAACTACATATAGTAATGACAAATAAAAAGTTGACATTTAGAAAGTATTTGTTACGAAGAATTGAATAATATCATATACGATAATATTATTGTTTATATATTTATTCAAATATGCGGTCAAATTTTAATAGAGAATAGTGTTAAAAATTAAGAGTGTAATTTCAAATGGGATAGAGGGAACAGTACTTTATTAGAATTTTGGTTGGACTGAATTATTGGTAAGCGTGGTCATTAGAGAGGACCTCTTCTATGAAAGTGATGAGATGTGTTTTCTTGAACGCAATCAATAAACAGAAAGAGAAGGGAAATAAAGCAATATTTAATGAAAATGTAAGTCCCCGACTCCTGGCATACAAGTTTCCTAATGTACAGAAATGGTAGATAATTAAAAACTTGAGTCCCAAAATAGGCATATAAGTTTTTTATTTAAAAACAAACAGCAAAAACACGCACACCACACACACACAACAACCATCATTCACAGAAAGTGATTGATCTATGCATATGTCTTATTTGTCACAATATTGCACACCCAGAGGCCAAGGGACTCATATATGAAGCCTTGAATTAATTAATTAATTCTGAGGCTTGGTTTCAGGAATAGTTGCCGCGGCCTGGTCGGCAGCGGAGCAGCAGTGGCAGTGGTAACTTCCACAGCATCCGCAATGATGTCCGCCTCCGCCTCCCCAACCTCCACCTCCACCTCCACCTCCACCTCCACCTCCGTACTTGGATTCTTCTACGCCTTGTGTGGTAGCTGCATTATATAGCAAAAAGAGTAACAATTAGCACGTTAATGTCATTAAAAAGGTCCTTCCTTAATATGCCAACGAATTAAAAGTTCATAACGAGTTTAAAAAACAATATCACGTACTCCCTCCGTCCCGCGAGTAATGGCCTAAGTGCTTTTGGACCAAATTTTTAGGAGTTGTGGTGGCTCACATGTTTGGAGGGATATGATTAATTGATGAATTTGGACAAAAAATTGGGGCAATCTTGAGCCTTCAAATTATGCTAAATTTGAAAAGAGACAAAATATGTTATTACTCGTGGAACGGACTAAAATAGAAAGTGTGTCATTACTCGTGGGACGGAGAGAGTATTTTTTAGATAGGATGGAGCATCTTTAATGAGGAAAATATGCTACTCCCTTTGGGTTTTTAACATTATTAAAAATAAATAGATGAATAATTATATATATATAACTGAATCTTTATCAAAAGTAACACTATTAGGCTTTGTTCACTTGACCTTATTTTTACTGAATTGAATTATATATACTAAAATAAATTGAACTGAAGTGCATATAATCTCAAGAGCGAGCCTTCTTATGAATCAACCGGCTCAAAAGAAAAAAGTGTGAGATTAAAATGACAGTCATAATAGAGTACTAATTAATTAATGCGCTCGATTTAGTAAAATTATCTTACTTTCAGCCGCAGGCAAATCCCTAGCACTGACTTCAGAGGCAATCATCACGAGGACTAGAGCCGTGAGGCACAAGAAAACGATAGCTTTGGAACCCATAATTTTTTGTACTCAAAATGGTAGTATTCTGATGGTTGGAAGGGTGAGGAATGGGGCTCTTTATCGCGTCCATTTATAGGGACGAAAATGGACTTAATTAAGTGTATTACTCCGTTTGGATAGTACTACTCCGTTTCGTTGGATGTGACACCATAGGTTCAAGTGTTTGAATTTAGGTGAATGAAATAAGTGAATGAAATTGAATGAATATTTCTATAAAAGAAAAGTGTCAAATTCACAATAACAATCATAAAAAATAAAATGTGTCACATTCATTGAAACGGATGGAGTATGGATAAACAAAGAGAGAACTGCGATACGGAACCTTGCAACATTTGCAATTAATGCTGCTGTCGTCTCCATGAATGTTAAAACATTAAATGCAAATTTTTTACACACAATAGTGGTGTTCTGTTTTCCTTATTTTGATAGAGATACTTCTCCGTCCCGGACTTGGATTCACAAAATCTTTTTTACGATTTTCAAGTAACATATTTGATAGTTAATATGTTTAATTACGTATAATAATGACAAATAAAAAGTTGATATTTACAAACTACTTACTACGACGAATCCAAAAATGTCACGTAAGATAATAATATTGCTTATATATATCTATTTAAATATATGGTCAAAGTTTAACCATATTGACTTTAAAATAGTAAAAGTGCAGTTTAGTGTGGGACATAGGGAGTATAATTGATTTGGATATTTGATCTCATTTTACTTCATATTTTACTGCAGCGGAATTACTTCTTCTTTTTTTTAGTTAAAGTCCAAAAATTGGGAGGGGTGCTATATAAGGATTCCCAATCCTGGAAAAACTATAAGTTATATATGAGTATCTTACAACGGCAAGATGAATTGTTTTTGGTAAAGATCTTGAGGAGTTTTAAGTAGTGATTCCCCCTAAAGTTATCTCCACCCCTCGTGTTAATAACTTTAGATCAGCCAGACTACTTAATAACCTCATGTTGTTCTTAGACATGCATGCTTTGCTTTAGTAAAAATGGATGCATATCTTAATATCGCTTGAAAGTTTTGAAATTGATGCTTCCATGAAGTTGAGCTGCACTTCCTGACAAGATCTTCAGATTGTGGCAGAGCTGCTTTAAGTCTGCAGCGGAATTACATCGAACCCTAGAGTATGTACATTGGGGGACTTTTACTCCCCATATGAATGCATAAATTCTCCAATTTCTTCACAATGGGATCTTTTAATGATAACTTTTACTACAATTTGTTGACGTAGACGGAGGGAGTCTTTACGTGAGAAGTTACCCAAAAGACTCTCCAAAGCCTTTTTTAAATTGAAACCGCCTTAGTGGGGTATGTATTGGCCACCAAAGCCTCCCTTACTTAGTTGTCATAACCAAAGTTAAATGTAATTTACAAAAGTTCAAGAAGTACTCTTGAACACTTCCAAAAGCCACTAGATAGATGAATCTAAATTCGTGAAGACCTCAAATTTTTGAATGTACTAGATAGGGTAAACATGGAGGAAGAGTTTAATGTACACGATTCTTATAGAAACTAACTCCACCCCTTGTGTTATTAGTTTGCTAAGCCAGGTGAACACTAATCTCTTCTGAACCATTTATGTAAGGATCTCCTTGTGTCCAATGTAGAAAAGTTGTTGTGTCCGGAGCTGTAGTTCTTCAAAATGTATGGTTCTGCTCCAGGCATCTGTGACCATTGCATTACCATTCTGAAATTTGGTAACCTCAGTTCGTCGTTCATTATCGCTCCCCGAATTGATGGCTCTCTCCGAAGATCTCGTTGCTGTAAATTCCCAGTGAAGGCTGCTAAGCAATGTGCCACCGATTTTCCTTCCCTGTGGATGTGTAGGACTAAGATTTGGTTTTGACGTATAATAGATATTTCTTCCCAACAAGCCTCTTGCAATTCCATGGAGGTTTTGCTCTTTGTCGCAATATCCTCTGCACCTGCAGTGAATCAACCTTCAGAGTTAGTGGCATCATATTATTCCGAATACCTACCTTGAAGCTCATTATTGTAGCTCACAGCTCAGCTTTGAGTGGCTCATCAGCATCAATGAACTCACTTCCAAGTGTGATGCATGATATCTTCGAATCCCTGAAAATGAAACCCATTCTCGGCCCACAATATTTCTTATAAGCTGCATCTGAGTTGACTTTGTAACCCACAGTGGGCGCAGCCCACCTCACAAGCTTAATAACTCTAGCCGGTTTTTCAATTAATGTCAAGTGCAACCCTTTTTGAATTAAATCATCTAAGTCCCTGGAATTTAGTATAGGGTCTAAAGATAAATTTTGTGAGGTAAGAGCATTGATCTCCCTAATCATGAAATGGAAAGAGTGATGCGAACCATGAAAAACAAGGTGGTTTTTGGATTTCCACAGCATCCAACAAGTAGTGACAGATAGAATAAATAAAACTCAAAATCTGGCAGCCGAGATGAACTGAACAGACCACAGCAAGATAATCTATCAAATAAATGAGGAAAATCTCTTGAAGGTATGCACATTATATCAAATATATAGTTCCACATTTGTATCGCCATTGGGCATGCGTTAAAGAAATGATCTAAACTATCTATATTGCAGCAGTGAACACATTTAGATGCTAGAGAAAATCCCATTCTATTCAGAACATCATCAAATGGCAGAAAAGTAAATAAGAAATTTCCAAATGAAGATAGAGAACTTTGGCATAACAAATTTCCATACCTTCGTCAGACTTGCAGCTTCTCTCTTCTTCTGTCTTATCGTTTGGTAAGCAGAAGCAACACTGAAAGTTCCCGTTGATGAAGGTTTCCAGACCATTTTGTCGTTTCCCTCCGTCAGAGTCCACTCATTTTAAATCTGCCAAGCTTTCATGTGGTAGATTGTTCTCCAGAGCAGACATATAGTAGTCTTTGTTCTGTAGGAATTCCCTAATTTTCAGCATCGGGTGTGGAACTTCTTCCTGACTCTGCCACGGGTCTACCAGTGGACCTTTATTTGTCCATTTTGCTATCCAAAAACTGCAGTCCCCCCTTCTTGGTAGAATCTGTGTATGTTTTTAGGCCAGTTGCGAGATTTTCTTGAGTCTTCTCCATGGATCCGATGTCC
>JAULKK010279738.1:0-14473 GCA_032355705.1 Rubia peregrina
TAACTCATGATAGCTTCCTTGTAGGAATCAATAATATCCTTAATTAGGACCGGATCACGCGTCCCTTTATGGGCCTCGAGTTGGACTTAAGACGATACCCTAAGCTCAAAGCTCGCGGGCCTCGACGAGTCGTGGCCCGAGTATCATCACATGGTAATCCGAGAACAAAATCCACGGAAATGTCAACCCAAGGATGTGTAGGAACAGGTAAAGGAGTATACAAACCATGAGGCTTAGTTTATAACTTCGCCTTCAAGCAGCCAATACAATTCCTACAAACCCTATCAACCATAAGTGCCATTTTCGGCAAGAAGAAGTGTTCGCGCCACAAATTATCAATATTAAATGCGCCCAAATTACCCATTAACCACGTGAATGGGCTTCATTAACAAGTAGTTCATGAATAGAACATTGAGGAACACATAACCTATTATTCAAAAACAAGAAACTATCATGCCGAAAAAACTTATCATAAGCATTATTTGTGCATGCAACATAAAACTGATGAAAAATCAGGATCAGTAGCATATCATTCTCGCACGAATGAAAATCCTAACATAATGCATTCCAATCATGTAAGTAAATCATTTCTACGACTCAAAGCATTAGCAACAACATTTTCTTAACCCTTCTTGTATCATAACACATAAGGAAAATATTCAACGAAACTAGACCATTTAGCATGACACTTATTCAACTTCATTTGACTCTTCAAATATTTCAACGACTCATGATATCTATCAATAACAAATTCTTTATGCAATAAATAATGTCTCCAAGTTTCTAATGCACGCACAATTGCATAGAACTCGTTATCATACACATGATAATTTAGAGTACCACCCTTTAGCTTTTCACTAAAGTAAGCTATAGGTCAATTATCTTGCAACAAAACAGAACCAATAACAACATCAGAATCATCATAATGAATCTCAGAAGTACCATAAAATCAGGTAAAGCAAGAATATGAGCATTACATAATCGTAGTTTCAAATCATTAAATGCATTCTCTTAATCATCACCCCAAACAAATTTCATATCCTTTTTAACTAGTTCATTTAAAGGTTCAGCAATGGATGAAAATCACGTACAAACCTTCTATAAAAATTAGCTAAACCATGAAAAAAATGCACTTGATTGACATTGGTAGGTCTCAGCCAGGTCTTAATGGCCTCAATTTTGGTTTCTTCAACTTATATGCCCTTCTTAGAGATCACAAAACCAAGAAACACCACTTCCTAAGTACAAAAGATAAACTTCTTGATGTTTGCATGCAAATTAGACTCACTGAATGCAATCAAAACCGATTTCACATGCTCAATATGCTCATCAATCAATTTAGAATAGATCAAAATATCATCAAAGTAAACCAAAACAAATCGACCAATAAACTTTCTCAAAACATGATTCATCAACTGCATAAAAGTACAAACAATACATTCATAAAACCTTAACTTATTTTGAAATACAGATTTCCATTCATCATCCCTCCCCCCTAATTTGAATCGGATGATAACCCCGAGTCAAATAAATTTTATTATATATCACAGATCCATGAAAATCTTCAAGAATATTATCTAACCCATGGATAAGATGGCGATACTTAATAGTGATCTTGTTAATAGCATGATCTATAAATCTATACACATTCGCCAAGTTTTATCTTTCTCAGGGACTAAATTGAAAGACACAGCATAAGGACTTAAAGATTCACGCACATAACCTTTTTGAAGAAAATCATGGACTTGTCGTCGTAGTTCCTTTGTCTCCTCGGGGTTCACCATATAAGGTAGTTGATTAGATATAACCGAACCCAAAATCAAGTCAATCTGATGATCGATGCCTAATACAGGTGGTAAACTGTGTGGTAAGGCAATCGGAAAGACATCCTCAAATTATTTCAACATCTCAGCAAACCTTGGAGGATGATGCACAGGTATATCCTCTGTGGCGAAATAACTCTCTTTAAAATGTAAAATTAATACATAATAATGATTAGAAAAGGTAGGATTCAAGTCCCTAATAGATGCGTAAGATGATTTTCCAAATTCATTTGGCAATTCACGTTTCATCGTGTAAATCGATGGTAAGGGACTAAGATATGATGATAAAAATCTTTAGCGACATTTCAGAATCATTCAAACTCTTACCTGAATTACCTGGATTGGCCACCCCTAATTTTTTCAACATTTTAGGGGTTTTGCCTCCTTTTTTACTCTTTTTTCCGATCTCCTTCAAACCCTGGCTAGGGTTTTGGTTGGCCACTTATAGCTCAGTCGCAAACTTTTCTTTGTCAATTTTCATACACCTCTGAGCCTCAAGGACTTCCACTGGTGATAATGGAGTAAATTTATACCTGGTTCTATCCTTAATCACAGTGATTTTATTAATATAACCACCATGCAGAGATTTACGATAGAACTTCCAAGGTATTCCTAACAAAATATGACTAGCTTCCATAAATATAACATCACATAAGATAGAACCATGATATTTTCCGATCTTAAAGTTAACCATGCATTGTTTATTAACTTTAATCTCACCACTACCATTTAACCAAATAAGTTTATAAGGTGACGGATGAGCAGTAACAGGTAAATACAATGATTTAACATGAATGTTGGAAATAGTATTAGCACAAGATCCCCATCAATAATAAGTAAACAGTTCTTATTATTCACAAGACAATAAGTATGAAAAATATTAAGTCTATGTACCTCTGTTTTGGCCATTTGAGAGTTCAGAAGTCCCAATGACAGAAAGTTACCTTGTGTTTCCGGATCTTATTCACCTTGATCATTTACGATGATCTTTTCATCAACCTGTATGCTCCACTCTCATATAGAGGTGGCATGTCAGCATATTCATCTTCTTCATTTCCTTCATCAATGGTAGCTAACACATGAGCATGGGGACAGTTACTACGAACATGTCCTCTCTCTTTACAATGAAAACAAGTATGATTGTTGACTGAAACCGAATTTGATGAAGAGACATGGAATTTACCTGAATTTCTCAAGGACTGTTGGTTTGAAGTTTGTGGTGTCGTCCACCTATCAATAGAATTGTAAGTCATATTGGAGTAGGTCTGGACCGACCCTCTGCCTCCCATTGGCGCATCCCTACCTTGGCTAGAACTAAGGTTTCCAGATTCAAACCCTAATTTTTTACTGGAAAATATGAATTGTTTCTTATTTAGCTGTAGAGTGCTCTCAACCAAACTTGCTTTCATTAATAAATTTTCCATGGAGATGTGATGTTGAAGTCTAACTACAGTTTGAAGGTTCTCACGCAGGCCTTCAATGAATCAATTTTTGATGAATGTGTCGTCCTCTTTCATCCCTACCTTTGTCATGGTCAACTTGAGATCTTACCAGTATTCATCATTTGTGCTATTTCCTTGATTCATATTGGCTATATGAGAATATTGCTCCATTAGAGAAGTAGGCGGAACACGATAATGGCGAAGCTCAGACTTCAATCTCTCCCAGGTGGAGATAGGTTTCTTCCCAACCAGTTGTCTCTTTTCTCTCACATTTTTTCACCACTCATCCGCATAGTGAGTGAAGGAATACTACGCCGCCTTAACTTTTTCTTTCTCTCAATAATTTTTGAGATCAAACAGATTCTCAATCTATCGCTCACAATCTAAATACTTCAACGGATTATGTTAACCATCAAATCGAGGGATATTATACTCTAACCCATTGATGTCTCGATCGGAGTTTGAACTCGAACCTAAACGTGAACTGTCCCTTGTTCTCCTTCGGGAATCATGATGTCTATCGTAGCAATGTCTTCTTGAAGATTCTAGGTGTGATCGCCTGTAGACTATCGTGTAGGTGGTGTCAAGCTGTCAACTTTTTTTGCCAATCTCTGCACCTCACTCATGAGTGCATTTAATGTAACGGCAAAGCGATTTGGATCAACAGGTTCATTAGGTTTGCCACGATGTTGCTCCCAACGATTTGGTGCCTCATCTCATGGTTGTTCACCACGTTTGCTATTGGGAGTGTTCGTAAGTGGTAAATTGTCTGAATTGCCAACAAAAGATGGGACGAAAGAATTTTCATCTGCCATTTCCGCTAAACTGCTAGGAAAAATAAGCATTTAGTATTAAAAAATCATCCCCCCATCCATTTTTTTAGTAAGGTCATTCACCAAGTGTATAAAACTCACAACTCACAAGGCAAAGGCTAATATAAAGGCAATCGATCAATTCACCGCAAATTCAAAGCAAAATGGGAGAAAAGTACTGCAGAACTTTTTTAAAAATTTAAAAATATGTAAACTCAAAATTGGGATCTATTTTTAGAAATTCCAAATTCTTCAAAGAATAAGGAACAAAACGCAATTTGAATGGCATAAATCGGAGCTGTAATGAAGGAGATATGATCAAAACAAGAATGCTTTATATAGACGACAAATAATTTCCGAAAATTGATTTAACTTTTCTAAAACCAAATTGGATTAGCTATCCCAACCCAAATCCTTGTTAGAAAAGGATTTTACATACTTAATTGCTTCCCAAGATAAAAATCAGATCAAATCCCACACTAAATCACGTATAATTCCCTTTTCCTCTTCCGATTAGGATTTCGTTTCTTTTTCAATTTTCAAATCGGATTTCGTTTCTTTTTCATTTTTCAAATCGGATTTCCTTTTTTCTTCTTTTTTCAGCCACATATTAAAATTTTACACAATATAAACACTCAAAATCATAATCTTATTCCCCAAGTAATTCCAACCATGTGCAACTTCCAAATTTTTAAAAAATTATAAAACAGCCCCAAACTTTTGAAAATTACAAAACAGCCCCAATTTTCCAATTTCAAAACCCTGAATTCCCGATTTCCAAACCCAAAAATCTGGTACTCTTTGTTTCAATTTTTGAAAATTTGGAACCCAAAATCACCAATACAAAACTTGGAATAAATAATCTGTGACAACTTCCTCTCGATTCAAATGATTTTCGAGGTATTCAAGATCGTAAGGATAAAAAATATGACACTATATTGTAAAAAACACAGACTCTTTTTTTATATAATTTGTAATCAAGAATTGAAGAATAATTCAAAAATCATGAAGAGTAAAACGAAAAATATCACAAGCACATAAACTATATAAGCTACCTAAAAACTACGAAACTGACTAGGGAGGTGAAGGTGGATAATACTTGTCAACACTCAGACCCTTCGATGTCCTCCTGGCTCGATTGATGAAGGTGAAGGTGGATAGTAATAACGAAGTATTCTAACTCTCATACCCTTCAACGTATTTCGGCTTTAGATTCAATCCTCTTCCTAAAAAAGATCAAACAAAAATAGTTAAAATATGACACGAAAGTGTTCATAAATTTGAGGTATATTTTTATAAATAAAATATTGTAGGAACTTGAAACCCCTGTTTTTTTGACCACATGTATCTTTTACTTTACTCTAATACCAACTGATATGAATCTCCTTGTGAAGACTCTGGATTGTGGAATTTTAGATATTTGACTAAATGAGGGATTTTAAAACCCTAGTATAGCCATACAAACTGATCAAAACTAGCCCTCGGGATCTTGAACAGTTCGAGATAAGTGAAGCTAACTAGCCTGTAGGATTAGTTCACAAATCGAATGTATTGATACTTAATTAACCTGCAGGATTAAGCAACAATAAAGTAAGCTCACAAGCAAATGAGAATATCTCAAAAATCTAAATATAATGTGTATAAAATGGTGAAGAATGTCTCAGGCATATCCCCCTATTTTTATGGGGATAAATCTCAGCCAAAAACCCTAATTACAAAGGGAAACTGAATAGACGTATGGCAGCTTTAAGAAGTTAAAAGAAAATCTAACTAGAATTCCTCAAATTAAATGGTAATCTACTCAAAATTTTCTCCAAGTAACCTTGAAGAATATGATCTTATCAAATCTTACCAAATCTAAGTTTAATCAAAATAAAACTCAATATTTTCAAAACCCTAATGGATTGGGTCAAAAATGGCTCTTCAAAAGCCCATATGGCCGAGCTATGAACCAAAATGAAATAATGCTACAATAGTTTACAAAGATCACACTACCTCGTTGAAAACCCTGTGGGAAAAAAAGTATATTGTTCTTCATGATGTCTCCAGTTAATCGACAAACTTGAATAATTAATCCAAGCCCTAGCCGATTTGTTCTTGAGTTCTTCATCTTGAAGTTCATCTATCAGAGCATTCAATGCCACATCTCTAAACTTCATTCTTAACCTTTTCATCGGTCCAGCAATATAATTTAGAGGATCCCGAACATAACTCTTGAATGTTTGATCAAGTCGTAGAACATCTTCATTTACATATGAAATGAAAGATAAAGAAATAAAAGATAATAAGACAATGACTTTGATACTTTATTTAGAATCAATGTTTTGGGTAAAGAATTATGAATATGCACGGTACAAGCACACATGTGCACAAACATAAAAGATAACATGAGATGAAATGGAACAAACTAACATAAGATGGAATAGAACCAATTAAATATCCATTTGGAAAGGATGATTATGTCGACACACGACAAATGCACACATCATGCACGCGATTCTTAGTTAACGAATTTGTCAAAGAAATATTTGGAAACTATTTAGGTGGTAGGTATTTCGGCCAAGCTGATTTTAACGGGATAAATGAGTCTTCCTTCACTTCTTAAGGAATACAAAAGTGGGCATCGGGATCATAGGGATTTTCTTGAGCAAACTTAGAGGGATACAAGCAACTATGCACGATGCAGCTAAGACTCTCCTTTCTTGACCTATGAATCTCAATACAATGAACCAAAGTAGCCCTGTGTCTTTTTTATACACCTAAAAATGTTTGAACTGAAACCACCATTGATTTATTCCACATTTTATGGTACTCGATGCTCATGTTACCATCAAACAACCTTACAGGGAGATACAAACTAAAAGTGATCGAAAACACCATCCTATAATCTTCACATGCATCTACAATAAATTAAGCCTTTTGATGAATGAATACTACATAGAGTTGATCAAGCCCGAACTACATGGCAGTGCGATGAGGCTGCTATGGCTCATTCCAATCTGCACCAACCAGAACATTTATCCTCAGACACATAGCATAAAATCCATGCCCTTCATCCAAAAATCTCCCCAATTTGCGCCACAAACACCAACACCATATTTCCTACTCTTTTTAAACTTTAGGAAATGACCACTCATCAAGATACATATAATAAAGCCTCATAATGAAAACACACATGACACACGCATGACACATGAACAAATTTGTACAATTAACATAAGATGACATTAAACCAATTAAAAGATAATTAAATTGAATATTTCACTTTTAACCACGTTTATAGAATCGAATGGCTACAAAAAATTAAATTGTGTTCAACTTAATAAAATTGTTGAATTAAACTTCGTATTCCTTATAAAATATAACTACGTTCTAAACTATATATATTTAATGAAAATGAAGCCATACAAACATAAAACTTCATCTCCCTGTTTACTTTCCAACTAATGTTTTTGGAAACAAGATGTTTTGATCATGCACGACACATGCATACTTGTGCACAAACTAACGAAACCAATTAAATGAGCACTAAAGTGCATAGTTAATCATTATTCATGTATATAAAATTGGATAGGGTCGTAAATGTGAGATTTTGTTGGATTTTATATTAGCCATTTGAACTGGAATGACTATTTATTCTATCACCTTTATACATTTAAAAGTGCATTCACTTGATTCATCTATCAGTTCTTGATCCAATTGAGTACATTTCACCTCAGCTTGAAGAACTACCCAGTCCCGCGACAGGAAAAAAACTATCAATAGTATGTGTACATGTACAAGTACAATTTGTATATTTGAACAATATGGCGGGATTCTTTTATCTCTTGATTTGATTCTTCACTTTTAAAATTCATAAGGTGGAGTCAACAATATAAAATAATAAGAAAATTAAAATTAAATCTGACATATTAGCCAGCTTTCCATCGAACTTATGAACACAACTAGGGCAGTGTTTGGATCCGCTAAAATAATTCTCCCCCAACTTTGCACCTATCTTATCAGAAATTCTTGTGCAATTATATTGACTACACCTAATCAAATTTCTCTTATTCAACGTGCCAAAACATTCTAATTCAAACTTCTATTATAGAGAATAATTTATTTATACAGTGTTTGGTTAGAATTTCTTATGAATTTTTAAGCCTATTTACCCCTTGGAGCTCCCCCCATTTCCTTAATTACCATTCTCTACTCTTTTCTCGTGACTTGGATTCCCTAACTTATAGTAATATAGAATTTTCTTTTAGTTCTCAGGAAACATCTTACGCATTCCTTGTATTTTAAATTTATAAAGTTTCATAAGTTGGAAGCTCTAAAATAACGGTTTCCTTCATATTTAAAATTGACAATACATACTTTTAAAAAATTACAGATGAAATGCAAATTAAAGCAATATACAGTATTAAGATAATGACTTTGTTACATTAGTTAGAATCAATGTTTTGGGTAAAGAAATTATGAATATTCACGATATAATCACACATGGGCACAAACATAAAAGATAACATGAGATGAAATGGAACCAACTAGCATAAGATGAAATAGAACCAGTTAAATATAATTTGGAAAGGATGATTATGTCGACACACACAAAATGCACATGTCTTCCACGCGATGCTTAGTTAACAAATTCGTCAAAGGAGGATTTGGAAACTATGCAGGTGGTAGGTTTTTCGCCAAGTTTATTTTAACGGGATAAATGTGTCATCCTTCGATTTGTAAGGAATACGAAGAGGGGCATCAGGATCATGTGGTTTCTCTTGAGCAACCTTAGAAGGACACAATCAACTACGCGTAATGCTACTAAGCCACACTTGTCTTGACCTATGAATCTCAAGGCATTGTACCATGGTAGCCCTCCATCCTTTTGATACACCTAAAAATGTTTGAACTGGAACCACCATTGATTCATTCCACCATCTATGGTACTCAATGCTCAAGTTACCATCAAACAACCTTACCGGGTGATACAAACTAAAAGAGAGTGAAAACACCAACCTATAATTTTCCCACGCATCTGCAATAAATTAAGCCTTTTGGGGAATGAATTCTTTAATTACTTGGTCAAGCCCAAACTAATTGGTAGCGCAATGAGGCTGGTATGGCTCATTCCCATCCGTTCCAATTTGAACATTTATCTTCATGCACCTAGTGTACGAGTCAAGCCCTTCATCAAAAAAATCCTCCCCAATTTTCTCAACGAACACCAACACCATCTTTCCCGCTCTTTGTAAACTTGAGGAAATGACCACTCATCAAGAACCATAAAATAAAGCCTCGAAATGAAAACATGCACGACACATGCGCAAATGTGTACAATTAACATAAGATGACATTAAACCAAATAAAGGATTATTAAATTGCATGTTTTGCTATTAACCAAATTTATAGATTCGAATCGGCTACAAAAATTTAAATTGTGTTCAATTTAATAAAAGTTAAATCAAAATTCATATTTCTTATAAAATCTAACTAAATTTTAAATTATATCTAATTAATTAAAATGAAGCCATACAATACTTTTAACTTCATCTCCCTATTTACTTTTGAACTAATGTTTTTGGAAAAAGATGTTTCGATCATGCACGACACATGCACACTTGTGAAAAAATTAATGAAACCAATTAAATGATCACTAAAGGGCATATTAAGTCATTATTCAAGTTTATAAAATTGGATAGGCTCATAAATGTAAAATTTTGTTGGATTTCATATAAACAATTTGAACTGAAATGACTATTTACTATATCACCTTGCTACATTTTAAAGTTCATTCACTAATTCATCTATCAGTTCTTGATCCATTGAAGTAAATTTCATCTTATCTTGTAAACCTGCCCAGTCCCGCGACTTGAAAAAAACTATCAATAGTATGTGTGTGTGTACGTGTACAATGTGTATATATGAAAAATATGGTGGGATTCTTTTATCTCTTGATTTGATTCTTCACTTACAAAATTCGTAAGGCGGAGTCAAGAATATAAATTAATAAGTAAATTAAAATTATAAATATGACATATTAGCCGGCTTGCCATCAAACTTATAATCACAACTAGGGCAGTGTTTGAATCCGCTCAAATGATGCTCCCCCAACTTTGTGTCTATCTGATTTGAATCTCTTATTTAATTATATTTGATGTTCCTAATCAAATTTCTCTTATTCAATGTACCAAAGACTTTCTAATTCAACTTCTATTAGAGACGATAAATTATTTATACAGAGTTTGGTTAGAATTTCTTATGAATTTTGAAACCTAATTATCCCTTGAAACTCTCTCAGTTTTCATAATTACCACTATGTACTCTTTTCTCGTGTTTTGTATTCCCTAACTTGTGGTGATATAGAATTTTCTTTTAGTTCTCAGGAAACATCTGACGCATTCCTTGTATTTTAAATTTATAAAGTCTCAAAAGTTGGAAGCTCCAAAATCACGGTTTCCTTCATATTTAAGATTGGCAGTACATACTTTAAAAAACTTATTTACATATGAAACCAAAATTAAAGCAATATATGGTACTAAGGCAATGACTTTGTTATGTTATTTAGAATCAATGTTTTGGGTAAAGAAATTATGAATATGCACGATATAAGCACACATGGGTACAAACATAAAGAATAACATGAGATGAAATGGAACCAACTAACATAAGATGAAATAGAACCAACTAACATAAGATGAAATAGAACCAATTAAATATACATTTGGAAAGGGTGATTATGTCGACACACAAAAAATGCACACGTTTTGCATGCGATGCATAGTTGAAAATTTTGTCAAATGAGGATTTGGAAACTACTTAGGTGGTAGGTATTTCAGCCAAGTTGATTTTAACGGGATAAATGTGCCATCCTTTGATTTGTAAGGAATACGAGAGGGTAATCGGGATCATAAGGTTTAACTTGAGGAACCTTAGAAGGATACAATCAACTACGCTCAATGCAGCTAAGTCTCGCCTGTGAATCTTTAGACATTGTACTAGGGTAGCCTTGCATCCTTTTGATACACCTAAAAATGTTTCAACTAGAACCACCATTGATTCATTCCACTATTTTTGGTACTCGATGCTCAAGTTACCATCAAACAACATTACCAGGGGATACAAATTAAAAGAGAGTGAAAACACCATCCTATAATCTTCCCATGCATCTGCAATAAATTAGTCCTTTTGGGGAATGAATGCTTTACTGACTTGGACAAGCCCGAACTACATGGCAGTGTGAAGATACGTGTACGGCTCTTTCCCATCCGTACCAACCCAAACATTTATCCTCAGGCACCTAGTGTACGAGTCAAGCCCTTCATAAAAAAAACTCCCCAATACGCGCAACGAACACTATCACCATGCTTCCTACTCTTTGAAAACTTTAGAAAATGACCACTCATCAAGAACCGTAAAATAAAACATCAAAATGAAAACATGCACGACACACGCACAAATGTGTACAATTAACATAAGATGACAATAAACCAATAAAAAGATCATTAAATTGCATATTTTTCTATTAAGCAAGTTTATATATTCGAATCGGCTACAAAAATTAAATTTTTGTTCAATTTCATAAATAGTTAAATTAAAATTCATATTTATTATAAAATCTAACTACATTTTAAAGTATATCTTATTAATAAAAATGAAATCATACAATACTTAAAACTTCATCTCCCTCTTTACTTTTGAACTAATTTTTTTTTAAAATGTTTCGATCATGCATGACACATGCACACTTGTGACAAATTAACGAAATCAATTAAATGAGCACTAAAGTTCATATTTAGTCATTATTCATGTTAATAAAATCATATAGGCTCATAAATGTAAAATTTTGATGGATTTTATATTAACAATTTGAACTAAAATGACTATTTGTTATATCACCTTACTACATTGTAAAGTTCATTCACTAGATTCATCTATCAGTTTTTTATCCATTGAAGTAAATTTCATCTCATCTTGTAGACCAACCCAGTTCCGCGACATGAAAAAAAACTTTCAATACTATGTGTGTATACATGTATAATGTGTATGTAAGAACAATATGGTGGGATTCTTTTATCTCTTGATTTGATTCTTCACTTTCAATTGTCGAAAGGCAAAGTCAAGAATATAACACAATAAGTAAATAAAAATATAAAAATATGACATATTAAGTTGGCTTGCCATCGAATTTATGATTACAATTTTGGCAGTGTTTGGATCCGCTCAAATGATGCTCCCCCAACTTTGAGTCTATCTAATCAGAATTTCTTATGCAATTATATTGACTACTCTCTTATTCAACATGCCAAAAAAATCTGATTCCAACTTCCATTAGAGACAATAATTTATTCATACAATGTTTGGTTAGAATTTCTTTTGAATTTTTAAACTTATTTAACCCTTGGAGCTCCCCCAAAAAAATTTAATTATCATTCTCTTGACTTGGATTACCTAACTTATGGTAACATCAAATTTTGTTTTAGTTCTCAGGAAACATCTGAAGCATTCCAAAGCTCTAAATTACGGTTTCCTTCATATTTAAAATTGAAAATACATTAAAAAAATTTACATATGAAATGAAAATTAAACCAATATACAAGATTAGGACAATGACTTTGCTACTTTATTTAGAATCAATGTTTTGGGTTAAAAAATCATGAATATGCACGATACAAGCACACATGTGCACAAATATAAACGATAACATGAGATGAAATGATAAAAACTAACATAAGACTTCACAGAACCAATTAAATATTCATTTAGAAAGGATGATTATGTCGACACACGAAAAAATCATAGATCATGCATGTGATGCTTAGCTAACAAATTTGTCAAAGGAGGATTTGGAAACTACTTAGGTGGTAGGTATTTCGGCCAAGTTGATTTTAACGGGATAAATGTGTCCTCCTTGGCTTTATAAAGAATACGAAGGTGGGCATCGGGATCATAAGGATTCACTTGAGCAAAATCAGAATGATACAATCATCTGTGCAGGATGATGCTAAGCCTTGCCCATCTTGACCTATGAATCTCAAGACATGGAACTACGGTATCCTTGTGTCCTTTCGATACACCAAAAATGTTTGAACTAGAACCACCATTGATTCATTCCACATTTTACGGTACTCGATGCTAAAGTTACCATCAAGCAACCTTACCAAAAGATAAAAACTACACGCAACTGAATAAATTAAGCCTTTTGAGGAATGAATGTTGTAATGACTTGATGAGACCCAAACTACATGGCAGCGCGATGAGTCTGGTACGGCTCATTCCCATCCATACGAATCGAACATTTATCCTCAGACACCTAGCGTACGAGTCAAGCCCTTCATTCAAAAAAACTCCCCAATTCACACAATGAACACCAACACCATCCTTCCTGTTATTTGTAAACTTTAGGAAATTACCACTTATCAAGATCCACATAATAAAGCCTTAAAATGAAAACATGCACCATACACGCATAAATATGTACAATTAACATAAGATGACATTAAATCAATTAAAAGATCATTAAATTGCATATTTCACTATTGACAAAGTTTATAGAATCGAATCGGATACAAAATTTAAATTGTGTTTAATTTAATAAAATAGTTAAATTAAACTTCATATTCTTATAAAATCTAACTACATTTTTATGTAAATCTGATTAAAGAAAATGAAACCATACAATACTTAAAACTTCATCTCCCTATTTACTTTTGAACAAATGATTTTTTTAAATGATGCTACGAAAATGCACGACACACGCACACATGTGCAAAAATTAACAAACCCAATTAAATGAGCACTAAAGTCCATATTTAATCATTATTCATGTTTACAAAATCATGTAGGCTCATAAATGTGAAATTTTGTTGGGTTTTATTTAAACAATTTAACCTGAAATAACTATTTATCAAATCCCCTTGCTACATTTGAAAGTACATTCACTAGATTCATCTATCAGTTCTTGATCCATTGGAATAAATTTCACCTCATCTAGTAGACCTACCCAGTCCCACTACATGGAAAAAAAACTATCAATAGTATGTGTGTGAAGATGTACAATGTGTATATATGAACAATATGGCGGGATTCTTTTATCTCTTGATTTGATTCTTTACTTTCAAACGTTCTAAGGCAGAGTCAAGAATATATAACAATAAGTAAATAAAAATTATAAATTTGACATATTAGTCCGCTTGCCAACGAACTTATGATTACAAATAGGGAAGTGTTTGGATCCACTCAAATGATGCTCCCCAAACTTTGCATCTCTCTTATCAGAATTTCTTATACAATAATTTATTTATACAATCTTTGGTTTGAATTTCTTTTAAAAATTTTAGGGGTGGCAAATGGGCGGACGGGTCAAATACGGGTTGGGTAAAATAGGTAATTAAAAAATATGGGTATGACCCAT
>JAULKK010279757.1:0-14471 GCA_032355705.1 Rubia peregrina
TCAAAGAACCAACAAGCTTGGTAACACTTATAAACACTACACCGTGTCTAAGCATTGAACCAATTCATGCATTTACAAGATTAGTCAAGAACGATCAACGCTCATTAACCTCTCCATTTGCTACAAGTAAACATGATAAAGAGTTCGACATTATCTACATTTACCTAGCAATTATTAAACCATTAACAACATCAGAAGTCCTAAATCATACTCTTGGATTTCATATCAAAGAGGGAAGAAATGATTACTTTCTTCAAACCCTAACACAATATCATACAAGTATTTCATATAATCACACTTCCAATATCATAAACGAATTCAACAACTCAATTCAACACAATAAATGCACAATAGTAAAGCATTAAATAGCTTACAATGAGTTCTCAAGACATGGGCTTGGAAGCCTAATCAATTGCTCCCAAGAAGGATATTTAGCTACTAGAACCCATACTAATTAACACAAGCAATTCAAACATAAAATCAAAGTAGAAACTAGAGTAGAAATGGTAGAAAACTAGGGTTTTTCTGTTCTGGATCGGGGGAGACGAGTTCTCCTCAAAGGGGAAAAAGATCCCTATTTATAGTACAAAAAGTCCAAAGAATAAGTCTGGTCAGAGGACCGTCGCGACTCGCGACACAGGCGTCGCGACTCGCGACGGCCAGAGTACTCTGCCCTCAAGTTCTGCTCCTTTTGGCCTCAGTGTAGTTATCTCCTCCTCCGGTCTTCGGGTCTTCAAAAGTCTTCAGGTCTTCAAAATGAGGTCTTCAAAAGTTCCCAAGATTACCTTGTCTTCCGAGATTCTTATTAAAAGCGATAAGAGCGATAAAGTTACTCTTAACCCTCATAATAAAATCCCAAGGTAAAATAGGATATCCCAAGCATAAAAGCATGTCAAAATGACATCAAAAGATACTAAAATCATCGTATAATATGGACACATCAAGTAGACTTCTCCCGATTCATGTGTTGGAACATACCCAACACCATCATCTTCACAGTCCGAAATAACAATAACATGGGGTTCACTCAGCTTCTTATTCCTCCTGGTTGCTTTATGATCATAGGGTTTAGTTGCTGGCAGACTTTCATAATTTTTCACCCCTATTCTATTATCCTTAGGTTTTTCCAAATCAGAATTCTCTAATTCCTCTATCTGGACATAGCATAAACTAGTAGAAATAGAATAAACCATAAAAAATTCCTCTCTATCTTGCTTAGTGAAACAACCTTTAACTGGCTTAGGATTACACTTTGCAACCTCATCAATATCTTCAAATTTCATAGTTAATAATACATCATATCCATCTCAAACAAATTCCCCTTAAGGATTTAAAGCCCAATCAAATCTATAGCTTGATTATTTAACCTTTGCCAAACCAGGCACTCCATAAAAAACTTGAATTCCATACCATTGACCTTAATCACAAAAGAACTAGGAGAATTAGGATTTGTTATCTTAGATTTATAATCCATGATCATGAGTGGATGGGATGTCTTATATACTTTCCCTTTGAACGACACCATTTCTTTGCATGTGTCTTCTTGAGCTCCTTGTTCGGCCTTTGTATCTTTTCCAAATTTGGAGAGGTTTTTGCAAGAAATATTTTTGGTAGTGAAGAGTTTGTGTTTCAACACACCTTAATCTCTTGATAAAATTGTGAGAAAAAAATTCCAACAGTTTCGACTATAATCTCTCAACAAGGCTTCCGAAATTTAAAAATGACAAGACACTAGGAAGTGTGGTAGCGAAAATAGAGGGAAGGTGGAGAGATAGAAATATTTGAAAAGGAAATATATTCTTACCTTTTTCACCTCTTGATCCGCACTATGCAAATTTGTTAAAATGGTATACCCTTTTACGAGGGATAGGATTAACCCACAAAGTGCTTCATAAAGATAATATTTTTATTCTTGTTCCCGTCCTTACTAATAAGCTACCAAAAAGGTAGATAGCGGTAAGTCCGAGGTCATCTAAAAAGATGCTACGCGATCATGTCGTCAATCTGATCACGTGTCAGGAATCGCCAATGTCGCAAAACAAGGTTTGATGATTGGGGGAAGTGGTTATCTAAAAACTACAATCATGTGAATACAAGAGAAAAAACTATTTAAAACTAGCACTTAGGGATATTTGTGTTACATGACAAGTAGTATATTTAAATCCTAGATTCAATCAAGTACAAGATGTATTTACCTATCCTAATGCTTATGTCACATAGTGTCATCGGTGGCCAACACTCCACCCAATCTATCACATAAGAGTGCTCTCATTTTCTTCTACTGATACCACCTCTGTAATTAGGGAAGTGCAACAACGGCACAACCGTTATGCATTTCTATTCATTCCCCATGAAGAATTATGTCCTGTGCACTCCACTATAAAATGTTTCTCCCTATGCCTATAGAGGCATATGGATTAGCACCTTATCGTTGACTTTAAGGTAGCATTGACATAGGTTGAATTACGCTAACCCTAGTTTGATACTAAGCGATCTCTATCCATAACCTTTCCGGCTCCAGTCCAGCTAACTAGTGTACGGTCATCGAAACGTTGACTCGGCAACCCACATGCATACACCCATACAACATCGGACTATCGCTCCCCCTATTACGTCTAGGTTTCACTCCGCATGGGATATCAACAAATGAGCCAACATGAAAGTATACTAAGGTGTATGCCAACATAGTGTATCAATCATGCAATTAACAAGAATGTAATGCACAAGTCAACATAACAATCCCAAGAATAATATCACAAAATAACTACCAAATCATGAATAGAAACATTATCCCTAAGTTAAATCACTACACCCTAAGCATTGAACCAAATATTTCTTTGGATTCAATACCCTTGGGCAAAACAAAGAGAAGATAAAACTGAGAGAGAAGGGTTAGCCCCTTTCTCTCTCTACCTACTCTTGGGAAATTAGAAGAATGAAACTAAACTAGACTAAAACTTAAACCTAGTAGAAATAGGCTCATATATTAATATATATATATATATTAATATGAATTTGGGCTTAGAAAAAATCCCTAAAAAGGGAACTAAAACCCTACCAGCCGGCTGGCATGAGCCGTGTGTTCAGCCCAGACTGGCACGACCTATGTAAATCGGCACATGCCACCGACTGGGAATCATTTCCTGATTAGTTGAGCAACATGGGCCGCCGGCTGGATGCATGATTTCCACTTCTGAATGACGCAGGTCGTGCATATCCTTGCGGGTCTTCGGGTGGGAGTTGATTTCATAAAAACTTATGGTGTGGGTGTGCAAATCATCACGAATGGTTTTTGTATTTCTCCTTAGGTTTTGCACGAGACATGCCCATACTTAGCCGTTCGAGGCACTATCCTAGCACATGTTGTGCTAATCTACAATGCCCCTGCCAGAGCTTGCTAGCACTATGCCTGTTGGCTAGCACGACTCGTGTAGTTTTGCACGGCCGTGCCAGTTATTCCTTAGTCGGTCCTCAACTCCTTCTCCTCCAGGCTTGGTTCCATCTACTACCACGTTTTAACTCGTGGGCTTTTGTCTACAACCATTCTTACGAATGACCTTCTACTATCTACTGCCACCCTTGCGGATGACCATCTGCAAACTATGCTTAAGTCCTTACGAGCAATCTAACAATTAAGCTCTCAAAACATGATCTAGATATAATCGTAAAGACATAACATCCATTAGGTCTAATAAGTTTACAAAACTAAGGATTTAGACAGGAAAACCAATAATGGCTATCTAAACCCCTTGTAATGTAAACACCACTAAACCTACCAATCAAACAACCAAAACATAATAAGAAACGTGTCAAATGCATTGGTTAACACATGCTTTTCGTTGCAGATCACCTCTATAGCCGTACCAACCTTTTTACTTTCCCAAGCAATAATCATCATTACCTTTTCCCACTTTTCAACTCACGTCACACCTTGAACTTCCAACATAGCTCATCTCTTTCTATTTTTTGTTCTCATTTTCTTCATTCAATTTTTTTTGTGTTTTCCGAATTTATATACAAAAATAAAAGAGCTAAAAATTTAAGCTAATGAGAAAAAAATTCCTCAAACTCGACATATACCCAAGTGTTGTTTGAGGATCTCAAAAGTTGCAGTGTCCAAGTTTTGTAAAATTATCCGAAGTTGGAACATAGACAACCACCACTTCCTTCCTCTCAACTAGATCCCAAATAAAATATTGACTTATATCAATGTTCTTTGTTCGAGAATTTTGAACTGGATTTTTTGATGTATCAATTGCACTTTTGTTGTTACATAATACGTTTAGAGGTCCTTCTTTAATCGCATAGTTTTTCAGCATTTGTTTCATCCAAAATAATTGTGCATACAACTTCCAACAGAAAGATACTTAGCTTCAGTAGTTAACAAGGAGATCAAATTTTATTTCTTATTATACAAAGATTCCAGATTCGTACCAATAAAGAAACATCTTCCAGTGGTAATTATACAATCATCCGCATTACCAAAACAATCAGAATCACTATAACCACCCAGATGAGAATATTTATTTTCAAAATACCATATTTCATACTCAGAAGTCCCACTAACATATCAAATTATCATTTTGACTGCATTCATGCGAGATTATTTAGGATCAGCCTGAAATTTTGTACATACTCCTACGTTGAAACATATATATGGTTGACTTGCTGTTAGATATAGTAAATTCCCAATCACATTCCTGTACAATATGTGATCAACTTCAACCCCCTTTCTCATCCTTCACCAATTCATCAATAACTCCCATTGGTGTCCGTACAGCTCGAGAGTTACTCAATCCAAATCATTTTACCAGATTCAAGGCATAGTTTCTTTTCTTTATAAACAAGATACTCTTTTCTTGTTTCACCTGAAGTGCTATAAAATAGGTGAGTTCTCTAACCATACTCATCTCAAATATAGCCTGCATCAAGGTTACGAAATCATGTACCATAGATAGTGAGGTAGAGCCAAAAATAATATTATCAACATAGATTTGAACAACAAAAACATTTGATTATTTGTTATTAACAAACAAGGTGCGATCTACTCCCCCTTGATGATACCTTTTCTAAATAAGAAAGTTATTGAGCCACTAATACCACGTCCTTGGTGCTTGTTTTAATCCATACAAACCCTTCTTGAGTCGATACACATGATGCAGAAAGTGAGGATCCTCAAATCCTTTAGGTTGTTCAACGTACACCTTTTCATTCCCCACACCATTTAGGAAAGAACTTTTGACTATCTGGTACAGTGTAAAATTAACAATCCAAGAAAAAAAAAGTAAAATGAAAATATATTATAACCTGAAAATTGGTACAAGTGTCTCATCAAAATCAACTCCTTCAACCTGCGTGTAACCCTGAGAAACTAACTGTGCTTTATTCAGCGTAATATGTCCATCAACATCAGACTTATTCTTGAAGATCCACTTTCTACCAATAACATTTACACCTTTAGGGCGAGGAGTGAGATACCATACATCATTTCGTTCAAATTTCCCAAGTTCTTCTTGCATTGCCACGATCCAATATTCCTCAAAGAGAGTTTCCTTGTAATTTATTGGTTTATTGGGAGAGATAAACCATTGTTATCCTGCAAGCTCTCTGTAGCTTACCTCAGGGATTGTATGAGTTCTCTTGATACTTCGTTCAAGCCATACTTGTGTTGGAACATGCGGTGTGCTAGTAGGAGTGGATTTTCCAACATATTGGACGTCATTGAGTTCAATAGAACTATTTGTGTGCTCAAATGTTCCAACAGAGTCTGGTTGATCAGATGGTCTATCCTGTGTTGGAACATAGTTTAAATCTATTTCATCTTCTCCTTCTCCTGATATCTGTTTATCATCAAAATCATCTACGATGGAATTTATGGATTCCATAAGAGTATTTGTACAAATATTTTACACTCAATAAGCTTTGTTGTTCACACAATATCCAAGAAAAATCCCATCATCATTGTGGTTGTCAAACTTTTCTAATTGTTCTCTATCTTTGAGAATATAACACTTGCTACCAAACACATGAAAATATGAGGCATTTGGCTTTATTCCCTTCAAGATTTCATATGATGTCTTTCTCGTGAATGGTGTGAGATACATTTGGCTTACATTGTAGCAGACTGTATTGATGGCTTCTCCTCACTATTTCTTATGAATTCCTTCCTAAGCCAGCATAACTCGAGTCATTTCCTGTTGAGTCATGTTATTTCTTTCTACAATGCCATTATGATGAGATGTGATTGGTGCAAACAGTTCATGCTGAATACCGAGCTTATCACAGAAACTACAAAATTGGGAGTTCTCAAATTCCCTGTCGTGATCACTATGAATTCTAATGATCTTTCCAACTGGACTCTTTTCCCCTTCTGTAATTTTATCAACAAGCTCTTGAAAACTTTGAATGTATGAGAAATCGTACCTAAGTGTATCTGGAGAAATCGTCAACACACACAAATATACTTCTTTCCACTCATGCAAGGTGTACTGACTAGACCCATCAAATCCATATGTAGTAATTTAAGTTTTCTCGAGGTAGTTATGTACTGAACTGGTGAGTGAGTTGATCAATTTTTTAACCTTGTTGACATGGTCCACACACAATTTCCTTTTTTCCAGTGAGTGTAGGTATACCTCGTACTGCCTTCAAGTTGGAAATTTTCACATTGGTTTTGTAATTGATATAGCCAAGCTTCCCGAGCCACATTGTTCCTTCATCTTGTTTTGAACTTAAACATTTGACTTTTTGTTTCAATAAGTAACATTTGTCTAAAGATCGAATCCTAGAGAGTACTTTATCTTTACTATGTTTCACTATGCATTTATCTTTATAAAACTCTACAGTCATATTGTCATCACACAACCGACTGATACTAAGAAGATTAGTCTTCAAATATTCCACAAGAAGAACACTTGTAAGCATAAAGAACCCCTTGATATGGATTTCATCCTTTCCAACTACTTGAATCTTCTTTCCATCACCAAAAGTAAAAAATCTACCATCGTATGGTTTGATCTTTGGCAGATTTTCTTGAGTTCCAATCATATGTTGAGAACACCCACTATCAAAGTACCACAAGTCTCTAGAGTGTGCAATAAGAGAAGTGCGAGCAACAAGACAAGTATTAGTGTATTTAGGAATCAATACCTTTTTGACTATATTTGATCATTGGACATCCTCTATGTGGGAACATGCCAACAGTTGTCGTCCATTCATGATGTCTGTGAGTAGTTTAAAATAGTGATCTTCTGTATGGCCTTAATAGGTGCAGTAACTACAAATAAGAGGTTTACATTGCTTTGTTTTGATCACTTTTCTATTCATGTCTTGAACCTCTGATTTGAACTCTATAGTGGTGATCGATGGTTTGTCCCTTGTAGATTTCCAAAGTTCTGGCCCATACTGAGTATACAATCTAATTTTGCCTTACCACTGTTACTCTTGTTAATTGCTGCCTCAGCCATTTTAGCTCTCTTCGTTGTTGATCTCAGATTTAGTTTCAACTGTTCAACCTCTCTTCTAAGTTCTATAACCAGAAACTACCTCCCATTCTCTTTCTAAGCAAGTTGATTTTTCTCTATTTTCATAACTTTATTTAAGTCAACAACCTTCAATCATATCTCATACATTTTTTCATATTTTGTGTAGTTTCCTTCATCACTCATATCATGGTCTTCATCATCACTAGATGAGTAGTTAGAACCTCAATTTTTTGTGTTGGAACACACCGTCTGTCTGTGTTTGCTATGTTGGAGCATGTATCATCAGTATCTGATTCATCTTGAATTTTTGCTTCCAAAAATGCTACATAAATGCTGATAATTTCCTCTTCATCTTTATCCTCTTTTTCATCTTCACTCTATGAGGTTACATATGGGTTGCCTTGCTTCTTTCGAGTATTAGTGTTCATATCCCTCACATTCTCTACATTGAATCCTTCCTGGATTCTTTATTTCACCACTATGATTTATTGAGAAATGTTGATTGGTATTTTTCATTCGTGTTCAGCGATTATTATCATGGTCTTGAGCCCAAGGTCTATTACTGTTGCATCGTTCCTGAGATTTTTTATTCACCTTTTTGTTCAGCATTCTTGAGAAATTATTTGTAATAAATGCAAGTTCTTCAATTCCATCATCACTATCAACTTCATGAGTAATCTTTGATGACGAATTTTTGAAAGTGAACTCCTTTTACACTTTATTTGATGGATGTTTCAACGTCATTTCATAGGTTTGCAATGATCCCATTAGTTCATCTAGAGTCATGTCACCACATCTCTTGCTTCTTCTATTGATGCAATTTTGCTAGTAAATCATTGAGGGAGTGATCTCAAAGTAATTTTCACCAGTTTGGACTCCTTGTAATTTTTTCCTAGTTCATACGCCATATTGGTGACATCACTCAGTTTCCCATTAACTCTTCAAACTTTGTGGCCAGTATTTGTAGTTTGGATTCACGTACAAAACTTGTTCCTTCATGCACAGTCTACAAAATACCTCTTTTTTTCCCCGATGACATGTAGAGATGAGTTTAAACAGAATTTCATCCAATGTTGTGAAGATAGCATTTAATGCTCTGGAGTTTCCAACTGAAGCCTTTAGTTCATCAAGGAACCGTGATGCCTTAGGTTTAAGCTTTGGTTTATTCGAGAGATTCCCCTTCTTTTGAACAAGATTCTCCTTCTCCAGTGCTCTCAGTTGGTGGATTGCATATTGTTTCAATGCATTACCAAGCCAGTTAATCCAGTGAATTTATGATAACTCTCATGCGTGCCTTCCAGTAGTTGTAGTTTGTTCCTTCCATTATTGGTGGACGAGAGACAAAACCTCCTTCTTTGATCGCCATTGGTAAAATTGGATCACGCTTTCCTTGACACAACCAAGGTAAGAATAAGTGTCTTAGCTCTAATACTATTTGAAATTTAATTTTACCTAATTAATTCAATAATTACTAATGTGTTCTAACATAACCTATCTAACCAAGTATGCAATAACGTAAACCATAAACACACGAGACTTGGTTACGCAGTTTAGTGAAATTCACCTACATCTACAGGGTCGGGCCCAGTTAAGAATAAATTTACTAATCAGAAAGATAGAGTACAAAGTACACCATACAATTACAATTATCTTATCTAATTATATCACGTGGATTTCGCAAGCCTCTCTTGCTACTGATCTGCCTTGATGAGACTCCCTTTGACTCAAAACTCATTGATGCTGGATCTACTCCTCCCAAAAAATTAAGGTGTACGATTCTGAACTAATCATTAGGTTACGGTATGTTGGAACATATGTATTCTAGCTCTCGCAGTACTCTCAGAAAGATAGAAAACCTGAATGTAGATTTTCGCTATTAAGTTCGTGAGTAGTACAACCGTGATGTCCTCTATTTATAGTCAATGGGCAGCTAAAAAATCTCTACCTCTGTCTCCAAAATATTATGTTTCCAAATCTTCTTCTGAAACAAATCACAATCCCTTGAATATAAGGATTTTCCTTATCTCATCATTTCTCTTAATATTCCATTGATTCAATTCCTTGTGAATAAGATTTTTCATAAGTACAATGTTTTCCAATCTTCCATAAATCAATATCCACGTAATATTTTTCAATCGGTTAAATCATTCTAATCTTTAGCTTTCCGTGTGTTTCAAAATGGAAAGTTTTTCTATTCTAAATTACTACATAAATTCCAATTAAATAATAAGTACACATGTGAATTTAAAATTTATTTTTAATTTGATGTGGGATTTATCAGATGTAAATTATAGTATTAAGGCCTGTACATATCAGCTCAATGACAAATTTATGTTTTCAGCCCAATTAAACCGATTTGGACTCATTCTCTTCCCACATCCCAAACTCAAATGCAGTTTTTACTGGTATTCGACCCTGACGTTGCCGACAATTACACTACCCATTGGAAACCGCTTGCGATGCTGCCGATGATGACGATACCTATCGGAAATAGATCGGACGTTGCCGACAAAGCTTACCTTACAACCAGCATCTGCAAACAAGTGTTTTGGCCCAAAACTTCAGTCTGAATTTGACAATGTTTCTTCCCACTTTTGATAGATAATTTATTCCTGGTGCTGTCGTTATAATTCAAATCCGAGTTCATTCCCAATTCTAAGCAGAGTTCATTCCTGATTCTTCTACGAACTCATTCTCGTTCTAATCTGAATTCATTCCCGGTTCAGTTTCGAGGTCTATGATCTTTTTATGCAAATATCAAAAACCCTATGAAGAACCGACAAACATATTTGCAAACGAACAGTGACGACGGACGATGAATGTTGTATTGAATAGCCGGTGAACAACATTAGTGAATAGCGGGTTCATTGACTGACGAACGACGGAGACTGTGAATTCAACGATGGGGGAAAAGTGTATGTTATTTTTGATGAATTGAATACTAGTCCCTTAGTTTTATTTTTCTTTCAAGAAAATGCCCCGTAAGAATGTTATTTATAACTAAGACCCTGAATTTAAGAAACTTTCATTTTTTTGTTATTTCATTCTTTATGGTTTAGCCCTAGTCTCACCACAAGACGGGCTCATAAGAGATGGACTCTAAAAAGTAATATCTTATTGATTTCAAAATGTGTGTCCCCCCGGTTTCATTTCAAACTATAATTTTACTATTCATTTAGTCAAAACTTTTTAACTTTGACCACAAAATTGAATTAGTATATAAACATAATTATTATTGAGTGATACCTTATAAGATTAGCTGTAACATATATTTTCAAAATATAAATTTCATAAGTTTTAATTATCCTTAGAAAAATATATTAAGAATCAAACATTTTTTTAGTCCACTGATGAAATTCAAAATCTGCAACTTGAAATGAGACAGAGAGAGAGTATAACATTAGTTAGTTAATCATTTAGGAGAGTTTATGGATTTTTTAAAAATTGGGATGGGTTATTTTTAAAGATGCAAATAACTCAAAGGACTATTAGTGCAATTATGAAAAAGTGAAGATTAAAACCAATTTTTTCTCTTTCCTTCTTCATTTTCCTGCATTTTCAACTTTCCTATTCTTCTTCTTTATCTAGTTCTTCTTTCTCCATTTTTTATTTGATTTCTTCATCATTGATTGTAGAATTTGCTATATTTCGTGATATTTTGAGGCATGATTCATCCTCAAAGTTTTTTTTGTTTGTTTTTCCCCAATTTTGCAACCCACTTTTTTGAATTTTCTCGATTAAGGATATGAAATCAATCAATTTCGGAGGAGATTATATTTTTATTCAAATTATTCTATTGTGATTTGGTTAGGGTTTGGTTGTGTTTGATTGGAATTATTGATGTTTAGAGTGTTTTTGTTGTAGTTGAAGATGAAACAAAGAGTTTTTTCATCTTTTATGCAGATTTTCTACAGATTTAACGTCAATGTACTGCATTTTATCGTAGTGATGATATTTAGTATATTTTAAAAGATGTATATACGTATATATCAATTCTGTTGATATTTATGCGATTCAGTTTATGTGTATGTTCATTTTGTTGATGTTTCAGTTCCAGTGACAATTAACTGATAATGATAAGGTTTTAGATTTTCATCATTAATTTGATCTTTTGAGAATGCGTCAAACTTATGTTACATAAATTCAAAGGATGGGAAAATTCAAGATTAGAAGGATTTGATTGTTTGATGTTAGTGTATTTAGAAATATTTGTTATAGTTTCGCATTAAATGATAATATGCTGATATTAATTTTTCTTGAATCGAGAATTACATGTATTTTAATGAGTGTTTACTATTATATCTGTCAAATCCTCTACATTTTTTTTTCATTTTTAATGTACAATTTATGCTTAATTTTTTTGTTGATGTTTATATAGATTTTGTTGAGAGTCTTCTTGCACCCAGTGAGGAATTAGATAAGGTAGGATATAGAGTATTCATTATGTTTATAATTTTTTTGAAGATAGGTCCTCATAATTTTGTGAACTTTTTTTTAAAAAACCCTAAAAATAAAATAATTGCAAAAAGTACCTCATGTCTAGTCACCACTTTGTATTTTTTTTATGTTTTAATTCAGGTACTAACTGTTAGGTGGTCTACAGGAGACTGTCTCATTCAAATATTTTATTTTAAAGTTAAAACAAGTAATAATGTGTATTCGAATGTGAAAATATAAAAAAACACAATATCTAACTTTTTATATTTTTAAATTTAGTGTGTAATTTAACAAATACATTGTATAAGTGGAACAATACAGCGGAATGTCCATAATTTATGGATAGGCCACATGTTAGGAAACCTCCTTAGTAATTTATTCCATCATGGAAAATATAAAAAGTAAATAATTTAAAAGATATTAAAATAATAAAGTTAATAGAATTAGGCAATGAACGAATATAAACCATTTAAAGCATTTCATCGAATTTGAAAAACTGACTTTTCTCTCCTCCCACTGTCTTACTTTTGTTAATGGCTCTTTTCCACTGCAACGGCAACAAGCTATGGCGGCTCCACCGCCAATAACCACCGGGGTAAACAAATCCTTCCTCCAAGTCCTCAATGCCAAACCTCCACCTTTAGCCAAAAAATTCCCTTCTAATCAAAATCTAAATCCTATCATAGAACACAAAGGAGACCTCACCTGTCTCTACTCTGATGATGAAGTCATGAAGCTATCGAAACACTACAGCAATGAGCTCATCAAGAAATTTCTCAGGGGACGACCTACAATGGAGCAATTTCAGGTGGCCTTCAAGACGACGAGGTTCAAAGGAAATTTCCAAATCGGAGCTCTGGACTTCAGGCACATTTTGATTAGGTTTGAAGAAATTGATGAATTTCAAAGGTGCTGGATCAAAGGAGGATGAACTTTAGACGGTGCTTCAATGAAGCTTTTGAGATGGACGTCAGATTTTACCCCTCATTCTGTGTCTTCTATAGTACCAATCTTGGTAACAATTCGTGACGTTCCCCTCTATTATTATAAATCTTCCTCTATTATTTCTATCGGTAATTTGATTGGAAATTTTATCAAAATGGATGCAGCAACTAGTGCCTTAACTAGACCATCGGCTATTAAGCTTTGTGTTGAAGTTAATCTGATAGGAACTCTTTCCCAGTCAATTAGGTTAGGATCTGTGAACAATAAAAAGAAGTATGCAATATAATATGAATATCTTCCATCGTATTGCTCTAACTGTCTGAAACTGGGGCATTCTGTAGAAATATGCAGGATTAAAAATCCAAACTAGCAAAGTCCTCTAATATGAAACCTACAGGTAATCTGTTCTAGGAACCACCATTCTACATACACGAAATTAACACGGAGAATATGGATAAGATTTAAATCTAAAATGAGTCTGGTGATGCTTTCAATAACAGAAAGGAAAATGAGGACAAGAATGACCAGGAAAAGCATAATATAGTGACTAGTCCTGAAGCTGCCAACCAAAGTCCGGGGGTAAAGCAAACATGGAAACATGTTACCAACAAAAGGACAAATCCATCAGTGTATGTTAGATCACAATCACAAAGTTACTCACCTACTCCCTCTCCCATGCTTAGGGATAATATTGCAGTTTCATAGTCTCGTGTACCTTGTACACAAGAAAACTACTATTCTATACCTGTTGATCTTGACAAAATTAATCCAAACAATCCTGATACTTTTAAGATATATGCAAAGGATGATCTATATCTCACTGTTAGCTCTCAATCTTATTTTGATAGTACTAATGAGTTTTTAGCTCCAAATTTAGATAGAATTTCCCCAGTTACAAACAAGTTTCAGATCTTGAATGAAGATTCAGATCTCTCTGAAAATGAGACAGAGGCTATCACAGGTACTCAAGAGCAACAGTAGGACCAGGTAAGCATACCAGGTAACACTAAACCTAAAAAATAAATAGCACTTTTTTACTCAAGTTAATAGGATGACTTTAAGATCTCCTTCAAAATGATGTAAGAGTAAAAAATATGTGTAGTAACAACATAGATTTGAATTTCCTAGTATGCAACATTAGGGGTATGAATACATGTATTACCAGTCTAAAAAAATTGATTCATTTACATATGCCTGAGCTGATTTGTTTAATTGAACCTATGCATGCTGCTGATCAGTGTGAGAAATACATGGAAATATTGAGTTTTCAAAATCACTTGGTTGCTGATTGTGGAAAAATATGGCTGTTGTGGAGTAAAAATGTTTGTGCACCCCATCAATCAAAGTGATCAATACTCAGCTATAAATTTTTTGGGTTAAAACTCAATGCTGAAATGGAAATATTTTTCATTTATGCATTAACCAATGATGAGACGTCAAATGCATGTATTTTCTGGAGCATTTAAAATCTCTTTTGTTATCTTTTTGTTGGAAGATTGTTAGATTTAGGTAGGTTTACATCATAAGCGGTTTAGATAACCATGTTTGGTTTTCGTATCTAAATCTTTCATTTTGTAACCTATTTTTAGTCTAATGGATTTTTGG
>JAULKK010279768.1:0-14471 GCA_032355705.1 Rubia peregrina
CACTTTCAATTATCGCAGGGTCATATCTGCACTTTCATCAATTATGTAGGGTCATATATGCACTTGGCTCTAAAATATATGATGCATTTTCGAGACATTCAGACATCTAGCACATGTAATATGTGTTAAAATACCTCTTTTTTATATAAATTTGCAGCAGAATCCCATGCATCAGTCTTCGTATAAATATCTATTCATAATAGTGTGACAACATATATCAACAGAATAATTCCTTATTTGGTACAAAATATCCACAGCTTAGAGATGTACAATGCAAAAGTCTCAATTTGGGACTTTTGCACTCTCTCCCTCTCTCTTCTCAACACTCTCAAATTTCACAATCATTCAGTCACGCCCACGTCATACAGTCCCTTCCACATCATTTTTTACTGGTCCCATTGTTTTCAATTATTTCCAACTCATTATTTTAATTTGCAGATTAGTTATTAAAATATAAATAAATCTAATCTAACTACCTAAATAATATTTTCCCATTTTTATTAATATAAAAATATTATATCTAGTAATTTGAGGTTGTAAAAAAATTATATTAAAAAATAAATAAATTATATGTATATATTTGTTAACCAGATTAAATAAATAAATACATTATAATTATGTTATACATAATTTCATGGCTAAATTAATTTATGCATTCATAAAAATACCTACATTAATTATGTTACAAATATTGTTAACCATATGGATATTTTATTTATGAATCAAATTAGTATAATTATAATAATGTTAAAAAATTAAGTTAAATTGAGTTAAAATATATGAACATAGAAATTTGAAATGAAAACACTTTATATCAACCAACACAATAAAAAAAATACAAAGATAATATGAACAATACATAGAAAATACTCAAAACCATGAAATACATATGATAAGTTGTTACAATAACATGAACTTGATTAATGAAAATGATTCCAATCATGTTCGACCAAATCTACTTTTAATTGATGATGTGTTGGTCTATGCCGAATTACAGATTGTCTTTGGACGTATTGGACAAAATCAGCTCGGCGGTGATGATTTGGACTCCATTGTAGTTCATCATGTAAAGGCACAACCGACTGTATATGGTCATAGTCCGGGTCGTGCACCATGCTATCATCCTCAACAATTATGTTATGTAGTATAATGCATGCTAAAATAGTCTTACTCACAAATTGCATGTCCCACATATATGTCAAGTTGCAAATGATATGGAACCGAGCTTGTAACACCCCAAATGCATGTCCTCAACATATTTTCGATAGTTTTATTGAAGTTGTGTGAAATGATTTTTCTTCTCATCTATTCAGACACAAATAGTTGGCATAAATGTAGCCCAGTCTGGATATATACCATTTGTTAGACAATATCCCGTTTTGTATGTGTTGTCATTAACCTGAAAGCTAGCAATTTGTGTTTTTCCTGACATAACCTCATCAAATAATAGAAATCAATCAAGAACATTAATAACGTTACATGAACCCATAACATTAATAACGTTACATGAACTCGGAACATAGTAGAATGCATGCCAAATGTGTAAGCCATAAGAAGCAACTGCCTCCAATATGATTGTTGGTTTCCCACTTCTCCCTGCAAATTGATTGTGTCATGCCTTAGGAGAATTCTTCCACTCCCAATGCATACAATCAATACTTCCTAACATTTTGGGAAATCCACGATCCCGTCCCTTTAGGAGGAGACGTGTCACATTTTACTCTGTTGGCCTCCTTAGATATGTATGACTGAACATACAAATTACACTCATGGTAAATCTCTGGAATGTCTCTCTCACTGTACTAGTTTCGGTTCGTAAGTACTTATCTGCTTGATCATATGCCAACCCTTAAACTAACACGCCCATTGCAGCAGTACACTTCTGATATTCATGGAACCCAAGTTTACATGTTTCAGATGGTTTTTGCATGAATTATTGTTCGTGGTTACGAAGACCCTCCACGACATGGAGAAACAGCTCTCTCCTCATGCGGTGTCTTCTTCTAAACACATCATCAAAATAATTTTGTGTCTCCGGTGAAGGATTAAAATAGTCTTTCAACATAATCAACTAACATTCTGCACGACCCCTATCAATGGTTCTTCTTTTACGCCTTGGGGTCCTGCTGATTGTTTCTCTCTCTCTCTCTCTAAGGTAATCAAAGTAATCCTTACATAATTCTGCTACTTTTGAGTATGCTACCATGTAAGATTCTATCATAGCATCGATATTGGGAATTGGAGGAACATAATTTTGTTGGGAATTCGAGGATTCATCACTCTCATCTTCATCATCGGTTTGAGAATTTGTAGAATTTGAGTTGTAGTGAGAATAAGATGCCATATTTAGGTATTTCAAGAGAAGTAAGAGGGAAGCTATGAGTGAGAGAATGAAAGGGAAGAAGAAAAATGGTTCATAAGTGAAAGAAATGGTGTGAATGTAGAGAATTTGAGTTGAAGTTATATAGAGATATTGAAAGGTGAAGTTGATAGAAAAATATTGCATAGACATTATTGTAATGTCATGATTGATGAGTGTTAAAGACTTGTCAAATCGTGTTGCAAGTTATAGATGAGTGGTCAATTATCAATAATTGTTTGTTGTATATTAAGGTTGAATAGTTCATTCACTGTGGCCAAGTGAGAATGACTAGTCAAATCATGCACTCATCAAAGTTTGAAAAATTGATGGTGACAAGTCAATTCACTATAATACATTACACACCTAAACAAATTGAAATTCATCAATCAAAAGAAACAAGCTACATCAAGTACATGAAAAAGATTCATATCAATTTACAATGAAATTGAAACACATGCTCAACATTGAAACTTACAAATAGATAAGAACTGATTATTTATAAATCGTTCATCATTTTAGTAATGAACGACTCTTAATCTCAACTTCATTTTCGGTGAGGTAATTTCTATGCAACATAGCCGTAAGTATTGTCTTGTCTCCTTTTTTTTAATGTTTAAACATCTTCATTTAAATCTCCATTTTTTTCATTTCAAGCATCGTTGTTTCTTGTAACTTTTTTTTCCATCTTAGCATACACATTCTTCTGATTGTTTACGACACCAAAAGCCTGTAGGAAGGAACTATATTTTTCATCCATTGATTCATCCAATTTTTGCATCGAACTCACCCCTCGTTTAACTTCTCATTTAGCTGCCTAAACAACCGTAGGTCTTGGTGGGTATTGGGACATAAAAAATTCACCACTATTAAGTGTAGCCAGATTCGGTGATGAAGAGTAGTCTCCACATTCATTCATCCTCGAACTTTTTGAGATTCCTCCACTGCTCGGTGTGTTGACATTGAGGTCGAACATGTAGATGTCTTCCTTATTTTTGGAGGTGTACTCGCATAGAAAATTGGGTTGATTATGCAATAAGTCATATGCATTTTAAAAATTAAAATCAGACCTACCTCTTCCTTGTACAAGGTGTGGCTCTTCTAACACGTTTTTCAAACTGACTTTGGAATTATGCTCCCCAATTCTTACAGGACTTTATACCTCGGACCCTATTTGTGTCTACACTTAGCTGGTTCTTTAAGGCAGCAATTTCCCCCCCAATAAGTGTCTCTCTTCTAATCTTTGTCGATAGCTCCATCATTTGTAGTTTCCAACCATGAATGAATTAGAGAACGATTTTTATTCAAATCCCAATATACTTTTGGCGTGGCCTTTGTCTCTCCAGAAGGTGTTTCATTTCCCCTCAACGAAGGTTCATATTCACCGACCACATTGAGCTCCGCCTCTTTAACCACCACTAGATTGTTGGAATTGCCACTCTGACTTCCTTCACCCATGCCATAACCGGAAACACCCCTCATGTTTACACTTCCTTCCCTGTAAATTGCCCCTATCGGGCATGAAATAACTACCTCCACTTGGTGTCGTAAGTTGTGGATTCATAGAAATCTGTTGTGAAGAGTGTGGATAGCCGTGAAATGACATCGGGGTTGACCAAACACTATCGGCATGTCAGATGCATTGGATTTGAAGAATTCGATGGATGTTGAAAATGAGAAAATGAATCATCATAATGATAGAATTGTACATTTCCTAATTTAGAACTTTCATTACGAGATGAATTCACGTCGGAATTTTGACTAGAAAATGAAATTTTGGATTTGAATTTGGTCGTTTGTTTGATTTTCAAGAAATTGTACTTTTCCCAGATCGTGGATTTCTTTCATCCATGGTGAAGGAAAAAATACAACTGTTAAAGGGAAAGAAAATTTTGAGAAGGATAACTTTAGACTTGCAGTGGGTTATGTATCAATTGTAGTGTTTGAAATACCATATTTATACGCAATATAGAGGAGAGGAAACTTATTGAATGAATTATTGCATACACATTATTGTAATGACATAATTAATGGGTGTCAGAGACTTGTTAAATCATGTTTAAAAGTATATGTGGTTGATGGGTGTCGGGGTCTTGTCAAATCATGCTTAAAAGTGTAGGTAATTGATGGATGTCGGAGACTTGTTAAATCATGGTGAGTGATCCAATCTCTATAGGCGTGAGCAAGTAAGAATGACCAATCAAATTATGCACTCATTCAAGTTTGAATTATTGCTAGATACTAGTCTCACTATAATAACTCATAATACATTACACCCCAAATAATTTAATATTAATTATTCAGATGCAACAAGTTAAGTACACGAAAACATATTCATACCAATATACAATGAAATTAAAAAAATTGAGAGGATAATTTTAGACTTGAGAGTGAGATATGTATCAATTGTAGTGTTTGTAAGACCCTATTTATGCTAAATATATAAATAGAGCCGTTGTACTATTAAAATAAACAAAATATTCACGATTTTTTGTTGATAATATTATTATTAATATTGTATTCTAATAAGTTTTATTTTATTGCTAATTTTTAGGGCATTGAATTTTTTATCGGATCTTATTTTTAGACATTAAAATTTTATTTTACTTATCTGTCTTTCAACATTTAAATAGTAATAATTTGATATTATAATTTATTAAAATTAGCTTATTTTTTTATTTGTCTAATTGTTAATCAATCTATATAATGCTTTCTCACAAATAATTTTCCTGAAAAAAAATAAAATTTAAGTTAATTAATTATGTTGGAGAAAAAATGTCAACTTAATAAAAAGGAGGAGATAAGAAAGGGAAATAAACATTTAAATGGAAATGACATGAATGGAGCAAATGAAGGATACGAAAAAGTCATGCAACCATTTATTTTCGGGACCAACATGCCAAATGAAGTGGATTCCAAGTCTGTCATTGGTCTTTATATGGAAAGACTCTTGGCTGCCATGTAGAATCTTTATTTATAAAGGCAGATTAAGAGACTCCCATTATAAGTAATTTGGTCTTTTAGTGGTTAAAAGGCAGCTCAAAAGCCTCACAATGCACACACTCTAAGACCAAGTGCAATGGTAGAAACCTCAAGCGGTTTCTTACCAATTAAATATATTATTTCTCTCAATATCTCTCTTCCATCTCACCCTAAGAAACCATCCATTTTTTCTCCACAATGGTAAGAAATCACCCTCTACTATTCATGGACCCCAATTGATTTTCTCTATCCTAATAACTATTTTTTACATTTAATTTAAATAAATTTGTCCACCCAAAATAAATTGATTATGAAATTTAATAATACTTTTTTATTTTAAAATTTTTATTTCATTTTTTTAAAAATGACAGATTTTAAAAATAAAAAGAAAGGTTGGGACACGTGGCCCAATAAGGGGGTGTCACATGTCCCTTCATTAAACAAAAAAAATAAACAACCATGAGTGGGACACTTGGACCAATGGATGACTGTCATATGTTTATGTTGGGACAAAAAAAAGGGTCGGACACTGTTCCAATCCAATGATTGTAGAATCTCACAAGAACAAATCCAAAAATTACTGACACCGTTCCAATCAAAAGAGGTAAAAGATGCAGTAAGGGATATGAAGCCATGGAAAACACCAGGGTTTGATGGGATACCAGTCGGGTATTACAAATAGTATTGGCTATATGTGGGTGATCAACTAACCAGGGAGATAATGCAGACATTACATGAAAGAAGAATGTCTGAAGAATGGAACCAGACACAAATAGTTCTTATACCAAAGAAAAAATATGGAATAAGCGGAAGATTTTAGGCCAATTTCCCTTTGCAATGTCAAGTACAAGATAATAGCTAAAATCCTATCAAATATGATGCAATCAATAATGGGACACTTGATATATAAAGCATAATCCGGATTTCCAAAGGATAGGCAAATTGGAGAGAATGTGTTGATAACACATGAGATATTGCAAACAAGTAAGCGTAAGAAAGGAAAGGCTATAAAACTCAACATGAGCAAAGCTTATGACAGAGTGTCATGGAGCTTCCTCAACAGTTCATTACATTATATTGGCTTACTAGAGGAATGTATACAACTTATAAACATGTACACCAACACAGTGACAATGCCAGTCAAGTAAACCAATGACAGTTGCAGTGGGTGAGACCTATCAGGGGACTAAGACAAGGTTGTACCCTGTCACCGTACTCGTTTATCATATGTTAGCAATACATGTCCAGTTTGATACATCATCCTATGACAAACATACCACAAGCAGGTTCCAGACCAGGTCGAGGTGCTCTAAAGATTTTGCACCTCATGTATGCATATGATAGTATGTTATTTATAGAATGCACAAATGCAGCGATCAAACACCTAGGAAGTGTGTAGGATGATTTTGCGAGATACTCAGGATAACAGATAAATGTAGAGAAATCTTTCATACTAGTGAGCAGAAATTTGGATCCCAGCTTGGAAACATTCCTGCGCTGCACTCTCAACATTCACAAAACAGGTATAGGAGGAAAATATTTGGGAATGGAAATTCAGTTACATCTGTCGAGATGTGCAACATATCAGAAACTTATCATGCGAATCAAGTCCAAATATGCCTTCTGGAAAACAAGGTCTTTGAGCTTAGCAGGGAGAATAACGCTGGCAAAGCACGTAATCTCGACCATGCCATTATATCCTTTGGGTATGTTCAAGATTCCTAGAACAGTGGCCCAGAAGATTGATGGGATAATCGCTAAATTTATTTGGAAAGGAGAATTAGAATACATAGGCTTGCATTGGGTTTCCTGTGCAAGAATGTGCAAGCCGACAAATCAGAGTGGTTTGGGTTTAAGGTCAATCGTAAAAAATGAACAAGGCTATGCTGGCAAAACACGCTTGGTAAATTCTACAGAACAAGCCATCGTTATTTGCTTCAGTATTCAAAGCCAAGTACTTCAAGAAAAAAAGTATTCTAAACTGTATGTCAAAATCCAGTGACAGCTGAGCGTGAATATTCATTATGTGGGGACGAGATTTGTTGAAGAAGTATTTAAGATGGGACGTTCAGACAGGGGAAAATATCAACCTAAGGGATGACTGGATACAAGAATATTCATCGTCACGGTTAGGATGGGGATTCCAGGTAGTGCACAACATACAGATTTGAAAGTCGCAAATATGTTAGATGAAGAAAAGTAATGATGTCTCCCACTGCTAAGAATAATTTTTCCACCACAGATTGTGAAGAAAATCCAGGCTATTCAAGTCCCCAGGCAACAAGGCCTAAATGACAAACTAGTTTGGACCAAGACAAAAGACGGGATATACACAGTAAAATCTAGATACCGAGCCCAAGATACACAACCTCGGAGCATCAACACAACCACACAACATCCATGGAAAAGATTTTGGTGAATACCAGTAGTAGGGAAGATTCAAATATTCATATGGAGGGCATACTTAAATGCATTACTGACAGCAAATAACTTGCAAATTTGTGGAATAGCATAGGAGCTAACTTGTAAGTTATGCGACATGGGTTTGCATGAAACCATTGAGCATATTCTGTTACAATGCAAAGATGCTAAGAGAACATGGAGGGCATCACCATAGGGTTCAATTTTGGTCAAGGAACACCAACTACTTTTGTAGATTGGTTTACCTCGGCACCTGATGAAGAAACAATTAGTTTATCATTCCACATCCTTTGGCAGATATGATTACAAAGGAATATGAAGGTGTTTCAGAATCAAAATAGGAGCCAATCCATTAGTTGCAGGAAGTGCATGCAAACCGAGTATCAGAGGTTACAAGGAAACACAATCTTGACATAAAAGACATAAGATTGGGACAACCACAGTAGGTAAATGAACAACAATGACGCCATTCACAGTTTTCCCAACTTGTTAGGATTGATGGAGCTTTTTGGGAAAAGGAATGGCACAGTGCAGCTGCTTAGACAGTAATTCCGAGTCTTCAACATCACTGTACCACATTTCAAAGCCATTTTCATTGTGAATCTTCATTAGTAGCAGGGTACATGCTTGCTATACCGAGCTAAAATAGGTGAAAATATGGGATTGAATGCCATACAAGTCTGGTCAGACTCAGAGGCCCTAGTTAGCAGCCTGACTCAGTGGGGTTACAATCCACCATTAGAAGCAGCAGGAATATTGGACGACATAAAGACTATTTGTCGAGCTTTTCATCAAATAGGGCTCACCAAAGTCCCTAGGCATGTTTAGGAAACAGAACACAAAGCTGCAAACTCTTTTAATTGTTTAGTTAACTCATGTAACTCATGTACTACATTTAGTAAATAAAAGTTGTATTCCTCAAAAATAAATTCCTATTTTTCCTCCTTACATTTTGAGCTTTTGCATGGTGAAATAATTTTTTAAAACTTGTCCAAGGTTGTTCAATTTTACTGAGGGAATTTTTTTTGACTCAGTCTGAGGTTGTTCCAACGTTTACTCAATCCAAGGTTGTCCTGATGTTTACTCAGTCCAAGCACGATGTTTACTCAGACTGAGTAGAGAATTGAACTACTTCCACGTTCCAAATTTTATAGTCCGTGGTTGGTTTGAGTGCCTATATTTCACATTCCAATTCTGAGCATAATTTTCAAGTAATTCCTCCATTCTTTGAGTGCACAAATAAGGGGTTGTTCTATGGTATCTTGGGGAGCGAAAGATTCGGTTGAACCTTATAGTATGGGTTGTGTGAATTTCATTTCAAAAATAGTTATTTATCATGCCCACAGTTCCAGTTTAAAAAACAAGATACTTCTTTCGAAATTCTATTTTCACAACTCAAATCTTTTTTTTGAACTGTCTATTTCAAGAAAAAATATTTTCTCTAATACCCTTGACCATACATTCTTTTCGTTCATCACTACTCCCTTCGTCCCAATCAAATATGCACAATTCTCATATTTAGAAATTTTCCATGTGTTATAAGTCAAAAATAACTTTGAAATAACCTAAAATTACTCACAAAATCTAACCTACTCTAACCCCATCCCTCACCAGCCCTCAAAACACTTTGCCTCTCCGATATTTCTTTCTCACCCTATCCGCCTCCCCAACTCTCTCACCCTCTCTGCCAACTTTCTCTCATCGCTTCTCTGCCGCTCTTCGCCGATCGCGCTAGTGTTGATCGCATCTCCATCATGGCTCCATCGACCGTGCCACAACGATATGTGCCATGTCTTCGTTAACCTCACCACGCTAGATCTCCGGCGTGCCAATCACACGCACCTCAGTTGAAGAGGCTTTCTGGCATCCACGCTCGATCAATTTCCTCCCATCAAGGTAAAGTCGTTTGATTTCAGATTCCAATAAGGTCGATTGATTTGTGCTTGGGTGGTTGAAGAAACTGGTGGTGTTGGGTTGTTGATTTGTGCTTGGGTGGTTGAATAAACTGGTGGTGCAGGTGGTGGAGGGCCTGGGGTTCAAGCATAGGAAAAGGGTAGTAAGGATAATTTCCCTCTTGAAAAAAAGTCCCAACTATTTCTCTCTCTGCAGAAATGGGGACGAAGGGAGTAGTATTTTTATCAGCAATGTTAATAAGTATGAATAATTGCGAGCTTCGTTAACTCGAGAAAATAATCAGAAAAAATCAAATTAGTATACCAATAAGCAGAGCAGATACCACGAGGATAAAAACAATAATTATAATTTTACCAGCTAATTTCAAAACCTTTTTCGGTCTAGCTACCACGTCTTAATTTCAAGAATTTTTCTAACAACTAAACATGCATGTTATAAATCTAAAAATGAGAATAAAATATACATGAATGCTATCGGCTAAGAATAACTCGTATTAGTTAACATTTATCATAGGATCAATGATGAATTAACCCTTACGTATCTGTCAGTTATAGGCTGGTAGGTACACTTAACCTCTCCAATTCTTTCTTACCTTATCGATAATTATTCAATTATAATCTACCATTTGTTCTCCTTACCAAAATGCCCGTGGAAAGTATTCGCTGAACTAGATACACATTTCGATAGCAATACGAGTAAAAAGAACCTGATATGGCATTTACCAATGTAAAAAACAAATAACAATGAACAATTAATTATTTTTATCTTGTTATTACAGTCTTAGCTAGTTAGCTGTTTTTCACAAGAATGCGCTACTTACTAACCCTTTCCAACGATTACGTATAGGTAGAAAACATTCAAGTCAGCAGACTTAAACATATTAGAAATGAATTAAATCAAGAACATGGGAGAATCAATCATAAAATAATTAGGGCTAATGATTCATAAACTAACACTTGTTATTCTCTGTCGGTAAACAAATTAGCTACTCATGATATACATATATAAATCGCAAAATAATGTTGAATCAAACTAGGAAAAGTAATTACTCCCAGAAAATGGGTTCCTTTTAAGTAAATTGAACCCTCTACAGTGGACCAGAACTCCTAAATAATTAGAAAAACATGTTTGCAAAAAAAAATTGAACTGATTTTAGACTAAAAAGTGCACAAATAAATGTCTAATTTGATGCCTCTTATATACATAAGAGACTCACCCCAAAATATCATCCAAATTTAATTCAAATTTAAATTCTAATAATACCCGTACCTAAATAATAGATAAGAATCAAAATCAAATCCAATTCTTATAAAATCTCCAAGAAAAATTAATTCATATTTCATTCAAATCTTATTTTATATGTTCCAAATCATATTTAAATTTGATTTCCTTGCTTTCCACACTCTTCAAATCAGCTACACCCATTTCTGAAGAAGTCCAGTTTTATTTTCTGCCATATTTTTTTCATATTCCTCCTAATATTCCCCATAATTCCTCTTGAGCCCAAAAACATGTAGTTTGTGGTAAATAATGCACCTAAAATGCAAATTAATCTAACAAAATCACAATAAACGACAAAAATAAACAACATAGTTATATGCATTATATATCCTCACACTTAAGTCATGTTTGCCCTCAAGTATGAAATGAGAATCAAATCATGTTGTTTATCACACAAGTCCTAACTATCCCCTAATGACTCTGACAAAGACTAAAAAATGCTAGCTACAAGTCTCAACAGACTCAAACAAAAAATTTAGCACAATAACTCTTGGTTTCTTGATCTATAGACAAACTTTACCTTATCAAAACAAAGGGTCCTGCATAACACACTTGACACTATCACGCCTTTCAAGCACTTAAGTAAAATCATTCTCAAATCAATATAAATCAGCTCTCAACTCAGTCAAAATCAGACAAGTAATTAAGCATTTCTCACGTTCCACACATCCACTCAAAGATGTAAAGGACAGTCACTCATATCAAGATCACATAACAATACTCAAATCATTTAATGCAAATCAAAAATGTCTTTATTCAAGGTTGTAACGGATATAGGGGGAATAAAAATGAGGTAAGGTCCTAAGGGTTCTGAGTTTCCATTAGAAGACATATATGCATGCATGTATACTTCAGCCTAAAACTTCCCAAATCAAAGAAATGAATTCAGCCATCGTAATATTACACAATTCTACTCAAAACTGACTGTAAACACTAAGTATTGGTGTTGGAATTTTTTTCCCTTTTTAGTTTTTTTTCAGGGCACATCAGTTTTTTTTCTGAATTTTCCACCACCAATATCCTTTTTTTCCTTATCATTCTACTGCATATCTAAAAAATAGTACCACTTGATCAATTTACACATCGAAAATCAAGGTACTACCTAATTATTTTATGAACAACACATCAAACAATCTGAGAAATCTAACCATACTCACAAGCATGCATATATAAGGGATAAAACAAGGGGTAAAAAAGACTATGGGTTCATGGCTCAAACAAAGAAAGGGTAAGGCTTCAAGAGATTTATGAGGGGTGATGTAAGTTGGCCAATTGAAGTTGTGGGGTTAAATCCTAATATTTTTCATCATTTTCACAACAAATAATTCAAGTAATGACATTATATCTCACAAAAAAATTGACGTTGAGCCTACTCTACTCTAGGCTCAAATCTCACTTTAAGTAGGCTCAAATGCTCAATTACTTGTCTTTTTTGGTCATCCCGGGTCTCATTTAGGCCAATTTACACCAATTATTTTGGAATTAATTACCAAGTGTTTTAGTGGCATATCAAGCCATAAAATGTATCACACAAGAGGTTTCTTATTACTAAGTTCAGCCCATCAAAAACCAATATACCAAGAGTAATACGCTGAATTTGACTTTAAAAAAAATCTTTTTGTAATTTTATGACACTAAACACTTAATACACATAAATCTCCTCACACTTAAACATTACTTACCCTCAAGCAAGCTTAGTAAAAATGTAAGGAGGACTCTAAACAATAACAACAAAAGAAATTTTAAAAAAAGATAACGGATTTTGGGGACTTATTGAGAGGGGCCAACCACAAATTGCATGGCCAAGAGGAGGCGCTCAACTTGCTCCGCAAGCATGTCGACCTTTTGCTTTAAATGAGCCTCCCCCCTAGTGAGTTCCTCGTGGATGGTGACCAAAGAAATGTCCCCAAAAAGAGAATAGGAACTCGGGGTAGGATCACTCGGCTTAGGAAAATGGTGGCAGTTATTGTCATCAAAATAGACCAAGTGTGACTCTTTCATCGCATGCAAACCAAACATAGTATGGGATTTGACCAAAGTCAATTGAGGAGGGGTGACATATATCACATTTCGAGCAACATATATGGCTAAAATATTACAACAAAGACACATGACGTGTAGGCTACACAACAATGTCCAACAAACAATCAGCAAACAAATAGCCCAATGGGTGTGCATACACCACATAACAAAAGGTGCATGTTGGCTTACTTTAGCAAATGAAGTGGTGTGACCAAATAGTTTGCGGACTAAAATAGCATGACAAAATCGAAGAGCTGAATCTTCAACCCAATGAATATGGGTAGAAGTAAGAGCATATGCAGTTGGCAATTAATTTACAAGCATCAGAAGGTACAAAACTAGGTTAAATCATATAATGCCCACAGAAAGAAGATAAATAATTCTCATATAATAATTTATCTCTCGATATCAGACCCATAGCCAAATTCCATTCATTAATTGATAGCTATCCACATTTTGCCCAGCTCTAAAAACTAGGCTAGGTTCGTTCAGAGAAAAATCAGCAGGGTTAGTGTCAAAATGAAAGTTATCTATCATCTCCTCAACAAGTTCCTCATACATAGTATGAGTTCCACATGTCAGCAAAAATTTCCAACCAACACAAAAATATTCATGTACCTTGTCATAGATATCAATAATTCTAAGTGCACCAACAATAACCTCGTTTTTTTACCTTTCCATTTCTGGATGAAGTCCTGAAATTTTAAGGCTAGTGAATTCTTTCAAGGCTGCAAGATTTGTGAATTTGCTAGCCTTAGAATTTCCGGACTTCATCCAGAAATTGAAAGGTAAAAAATATGAGGCTAATTCTAAGGATAGTGTTGCGGTACTTAGACCTATTGATATCTATGGCATAGTACACGAATATTTATGTGCTGTTGGTTGGGAATTTTCGTTGACATGTGGAACTGATACAATGTCAAAAATATCTTTTGTTACTGTTTTCTTAGTTTAATATTTTTAGGAGGTCAACACTATACTCTTTTTTCCACTGAGTTTTTTTAATGAGGTAGTGTGATCATTTTTTATATTATTATTATTAATGAAGGCATAAACTCAGCCATGTTGGCTTAGAAGAGTTTGGTAATATTTTAATTAGGGTTTAAAATATTTAGTTTTGATTTGACTAGAATTAGATTTGGTAAGATTAGGTAAAGCAATATTTATTCTAGATTAGCTTGAATAAATTTTGGCCATACATACTCATTTTATTTTAGGTATTTTAGTTAGATATGGTTTTACCTTCTTAAATCTGTCATAATTGTTTTCAGTTTCTAATGGGAATTACCAAATCCCACTCTGTTTTTATTTCTGAGTGGTCGAATTATAACCTATAAATAGGGGAGGCCTTTGGACGAATTTTACAACACTATTATCAATAAAAAATTCAGACTTTCGAGTTTATACTCAATTTTTCATTGTTGCTTAATCATGTGGGTTAATTAAGTATCAATACCCTTTGTGAACTAATCCCGCGGGCTAGTTGGTGAAC
>JAULKK010279778.1:0-14470 GCA_032355705.1 Rubia peregrina
CCCTTATTACACAAAATCCTCTAGAAAAGTGATAAAAGCACAAAGTTACTCTTAACTCTCCTTAGAGAACTTCAAGGAAAATTGCCACACATAGAGCACAAAAGTGTACCAAGGTGAATCCAAAATGTCCTAAAATAACCGTATAAAATGGACACATCAGGTTTGAGTCTGTATAATGCTTCAATGGACTCATTTTAATGTTGGATTGATGAGTGGTATTATATCACCACTCTACTGCACTAATCCATTCCTGTCTTGAAGAAGGTTTACTACTGCAAAAATATCTCAAATAAGACTCTAGTATTTGGTTTATTCGTTCAGTTTGTCCATTAGTTTCTGGATGATAGGAAGTGCTCAATTTTAGTTTAACACCTAACTTCTTGAACAATTCGGTCCAGAAATGGCTGGTGAAGATCTTGTACCTATTTTTAGATTATGGTCTCTGGTATGCCATGCAATTTACTCACATTATCAAAGAATAGTTTAGCCATAGTTTGAACAGTAAATGGATGAGATAGTGCTATGAAATGACTGTACTTAGTCTGTCTACTACCACCAAATAGTATTATAACCATTTGAATCAGGAATCCTATCAATAAAATCCATTGAATTTTATCTCCAAGCATGATTAGGAATAGGTAATGGTTGCAGCAAACCTGGAATTTTACAGTGCTCAGCCTTATGTGTTTTACATACCACACATTTCCTCATGTTCTCAGTAATCTCCTTCTTCATTCTAGACCAATGAAAGAAAGTTAAAACTCTTCTTATAGTCGTTGTTTGGTCTGAATGCCCACCTATAGGAGATGAGTCCATAGTTTCTAAAATCTGCTGCTTAATTCCTCCACTCGTGCCAATATAAATATTTCTACCCCTCTTTAATACTCCATTGACATAACTGTAATCAATTGGCTGATAAGTTTGTAACAAAGTACAAGTGATCAGTCCTTGAGCAGCATCATCATTTTCATAGCTATTCTCTGTGTGTGTCATCCAAATTGGTAGAATTGAAGTTGATGCAATGGCTCTTAATGGTGTATACCTAGCCCAACTAAAGACTGTTGACTTCTAAAGTCCAGCCCAATCTTGATTTTCAAACAACTAAGGTCATTCAACCCAAAAGTTCAAGTCAACAGCGAGCCAATAAAGAAGGAACATGGTGATCGTGAATTTAACTATAAATTGAGAAAGGTAGCACGTAGACATGAATCGAAAAGATAGGGATCACGACTTGACCCACAATCTCAAACCCAAACAAAGTGGAACTATAACCATGAGAGGCTATAAATACTGGGAGAACAACACTGGCTCAAGTAAGTGAGATTAAACTGAGAAATTCTAGTTCTCTAAAGAAAATACTTACTTGATCGTCAGAGTGTTTTCCCCGAAGTTACCTCTGGGATTTGTCTTGCAAGCAGAGATACCTAACAATGAACGACTAGAATTTTACTTGATCGGATTACCACATTATTTGGCACCGTCAGTGGGGACGGAATTTTTTTCATTTCGGAATCCTTCAAGTAAATTATGGTGTTCACCAAAAGCGAGAAGAACCATAACCATCAAACACTAGAACAAACGGCTGGACACAACAAAAGCATGCATCCCAGCCAAAACGAAACGTATGTCCCTAGCAGATAAAAGGAAAATAATAGGGAAGATACAGAAGATGGCGAGGAGGAAGCAGAGTCTCCCAACACAAACCAAGAGAAGGAAAGAAAAGTGTTCACAACGTTCCTAGAAGTAAACAGAGAAAGCCAGTATAACCAGTTCTTAACAACACTCAAGCCAAAATCCCAAAGGGAACATAAGAGACCAAGTCAAGGGCACAAGAATATTTTGTACGAAGATGATTTAAAGGATATACTGGTAGACGGCGATGCAGATAAATTACCATTGGCACCACATCTTTGATATTTTAAGATGCCAAAATATTTCGAGCTTCTTTTGCATGTTAATATCTATGACGGAACCACAAAACTGGAAGAATTCCTACATTCATACCGCGATAGAATGAGATTTTGCGATGCAGAAATCAAATTAGTATGCAAGGCTTTCCCTATTTTCTTATCGGGAACGACGATCAAATGGTACGAAGACTTGCCAAAAGGAAGAATTAGGTCTTAGGCATAGTTGTCAGATTTGTTTTTGGGCCTTCTATTAGAAGCAGAGATTCACCAAAAAAATGGCAGGCCTGAACAACATAGCTTAGAAAATTGATGAGAGCCTCACAGAATATCATAATCGGTTCTTCACCGAAAGTATCCAAGTTCAAGATTTTTCATTCCAATCTTCCTTGGGCACATTTATAGGGGGGCATGCAATCAGGATAGTTCTATAAGAAACTCACAAAAAACATGCCCGAGAACCCAAGATATTTGCAAAAAATAATCGAGCAATATGTGAGAACGAAGAAAGCAAATAACCGCAAGATAGAGTGGGATCGAAGTGAGAAAAGAATGACGTAAGATATGCAGAGGGGATTTAAAAAAGCAAGGAAAAGGAACAATCCCTTTCAAGGGAAGAGAATCAAAGATAAAATTCGCATCATACCAAGAGACACCCCCGAAAAAGTCAAGAAAGGATATATGGCAAGCTCACTGGGAGTTATTTCGCGATCTGACATCGATGATAGCACCCCCTGACAAAAGATCCAGGGGATGCCACTGTGCCTTCCACAAAGATCATGGCCATGGCATCAAATATTGTAGAGATCTAAGAAGGCAGATAGAGAAGAACATGAGAAATAGCTATCTAAGCCAATTCAAAAAAAAAAGATAGAGGAAGCCGTTACAATAAAGCTAACAAGGCAGGGAGCTCCGTGGCAAAAAACCAGGGTGTAGCGAACACACGGAGTAGAAATTAGAAGATGACAGCAGTGGTGGATTTTGATGAAGACGCCGCAACTGAAGCTCCATAAAGAGTAATCTTGTCCATACATAGGTCAACTGAGTTGATGTCCAATAATGAATGGAAAGCAAAGGCTAGGTATTAGCCGCCAGAGGAGCCTGCTGACAAAAGGTTTCATTTAGACAGGACATAACATTTAGCGAAGAGGATGCAATTTCCAATGTTCACCTCATAATAACCCAATGGTCATTGTCGCTAAAATTGGAAATGCAATGGTTCATTGAGTATTTTTGGGCGATGGGAGTGCAGTTGAAATCCTATTCGTTGATTGCATCGATAGACCAGGGTTCAAGCATACTGATATAAAAAAGTCCACATTCTCACTGGTAGGATTTACATGAAAATCAGAGACATCCTTAGGCAACATACAACTGCCTGTCACCATTGGAGTGAGTGACAAAAAATGTACCATAATGTGTGACTTCGTGGTCATGGATACACCAAGTCCTTTTAACGCCATCATTGGAAGATCGTGGATGAACACAACAGAGGTGATATGGTCTCCATATCACTTAGTAATAAAGTTTCCAACTCTAGCTGGAATAGAAACAATAATAGAAAATGAACAACGAGTCAGTGTATGGGCATCGCAATGAAAGCAGGGAAAATTTTGGAGCAAGCAAAGATGGTAAGCAATATATCAGATAATGGATTACTCAAGCAGGAAGAGTCAGCAATAGATCTGGGGGAAGAAACTGAAGTCATTACTTTGGATGACAAAGACACTTCTAAGGGCGTTAAAATAGGAAGAATCTTCCACATTTGGAGTAAGAAAAGGTCATCCAAATCCTACGAAGTCTTAAGGACACATTCTCATGGAGTGTACAAAAATAGCAGGAGTTGAGCCAGGAATTTCTACCCAATCTTTGTACATCAGTGATTCGATTAAACCAGTCAAGCAGAAGTAGCGAAGCTTTGTTAGTGACATGTGACAAACCATTGAAGAAGAAGTAAGAGCTTTGCTTCAGGCATGTATTTTGAAGAAATTAACGTATCCCAAATGGTTGGCGAACCTAGTGATGGTAAAAAGGCTGATGTAGGATGGAGAATGTGTATAGACTTCAGTGATCTAAATAAGGAATGTCCAAAGGATTGTTATCCTCTACCTAAGATTGATCAATTAGTCGGAGCAATTTCAGTGTACGAATTCCTAGCCTTTTTAGATGTTTATGAAGGATACCATCAAATACTTATGAATCCAGAAGATGCGGATAATAAGACATTCGTAACAAGATTCAGAATATTTTGTTATGAGAAAATGCCATTTGGCCAAAAAATGCAGGAGAAACTTATCAGAGAGTAATCGACAATTAATTTCACAATCAAATAGGATGAATTATGGAAACATATGTTGATGACATGGTTTTCAAAAGTAAAAAGATAGGTAGCTTCGCAGAAGATTTGAAAGAGACATTGGATAAGCTAAGTGGGATCAGAATGAAGCTTAATCCCGAGAAATGCATAATTTGGGCTGGCACGGGGAAATTCTTAGGATATAGGGTATCCTCAAGGAGAATTGAGGCCAATCCATAAAAAATACAGGCTATAGTTGATTTCCCTTGACCACAAACAATCAAGGAAGTACAAATCTTAATGGGATCATTGGCAGCACTCAATAGATATTTTCAAAGGCAGTTGAGAAACATTTCCCACTCTTCGAAGTCCTAAAGAAGGTAAAGAAGTTCAGCCGGAACAAGGTAATTCAGAAGGCATATGATTCCTTGAAGGAGTATCTTCAGGCATCGCCTACATTGAATTCACCAATCTTGGGAGAAACCATATATTTATACTTGTCTATTTGAAAGAAAGTAGTCAGCTCGGTTCTAGTGTGACAAGCAGGCAAGAAACAGATACCAATATACTACATTAGTAGAATACTAAAAAAGTGTAGAGAGAGCGAAAATGCCAGTCGAGAAGCTAATTCTAGCTTTGGTGTATTCAACAAGAAAGTTGCAAACCTATTTCCATAGTTATGGGAAAGTTGTCTATACTGATCACCCAGTCAAGAACATTATCATCAAGCTTGAAGCATCGAGTAGAATGATAAGGTGGGCTCTTGAGTTGGGGCAGTATGAAATCCAATTCCAACCCTGAACTGCTATCAAGGCTCAGGCCTTAGCAGAATTCATTGCAGAGATGGCGAGCAAAGATGTTCAAGATGCAAATGTGCCACAAAATCTTGGAATCAATAAAGACTAGTCCAAGTGGAAAGATGTTGCATGGAAACTGTTCGTCAATGGAGCATCTAGCAAAGAAGGTTGTGGTGTGGGGCATTTATTGATCAACCCAGAAGGAGAGAAGCACATAGACTTTCCACTCATCAACAATGAAGTGGAATACGAAGCTTTAATATGTGGCTTAGATCTTATAATCAAAATGAAGGTCAAAAGTATAAAGGCCTTCAGTGATTCACAAATAGTTGTTCAGAAAGTGTGAGGAGACTATGAAGTATGGGAAGCGCAACTAGTAAAGTATTTGAGGAAAGTTCGTCAGCTCATTACCCAGCTCGAATACTTTGATGTTCAACATGTACCAAGGGGGAGAACACAAACTTAGATGCCTTGAGCAAGCTAGCCATAACTGGATTTGATTCAGTGTTAAGCCACAAAGATGTGAAGGTAGAATTCATCCCAGTTAGAAGTACGGTAACGACCACTGTGCCAACAATACAGACCAAAGAAGTAAGTTGGATGACACCGCTGATAGAATAATTTGCAATAGGAAAGTTTCCAGCAGACAAGATGCAAGATAGAAGATTAGAGTTGTGATCTCATAACTACGCTTACGAATAGGGAACCTTGTACAAGAAAGGTTTCTTGACTCCATGGATAAAATGTATAGGATTATCACAACCAGGGAAAGTCCTAAGGGAAGTGCATGAAGGATTGTGTGAAGCGCATCAAGGTTCTAGAACGATTGCAAAGGAGGTAATTCAAGCAGGGTAATACTGGCCGAGTATGTTTAACAATGCGTATAACTTCGTGCTTAAATGTAAAAGATGCCAGATCAACGCTCTGATATCGCACAAACCAGAGGTTGTTTTAACGAGAATATATATGGAGCTTGTCCATTTGTTAATTGAGAAATTAATCTTGTAGGACCTTTTCCAAAGGGTACCGGTAATGCAAGATTCTTAATAGTTATGATTGACTACTTTAGAAAGTGGGTGGAAGCAAAGCCTCTGAGGAAAGTAATAGCAGAAGTAACAAGGAATTTTGTCTGGCAGAACATAGTTTATCGCTTCAGAGTACCACAAACTATTCTCACAGACAATGACACACAGTTCGCTAGCAGAATTTTCACCGAATGGTGCTCGAAGTTAGGGATTACACAGAAGTTCACCTCTGTAGCTCACCCTCAAGCCAATGGACAAGTAGAAGTCACCAACAGGACTATAGTTCAGGGGATACAAAAAATATTGGAAGGGGAGCAAACTTGTTGGGTGGATAAAATACCTAATACCCTGTGGTCATATAGAATAATTGTTCGACAAACATCAGGAGAAACACTATATAGTCTATTCTATGGTCACGGGGAAGTAAAACTGGTTGAAATTGGGAAATCAAGCCTTCGAGTACAGGTATACAAGGAGGGTGATAGTCCTGAAATGATGCGATTGAACCTAGATGAACTCGAATAAAAGAAGCACCGAGCAACGATTACAGAGGTAAAGTATAAGGAGAAGTTGGCTAGAGCATACAATCAAAAGGTCCAGGAGAGAAAATTTAAAATTGTTGACTTTGTGCTGCAAAAAAATGAAACGAGGCTAGTGGAAGAAAAAGGAAAGCTAAGCCCAAAGTGGGAAGACCAGTACAAGATATCAAAAGTGCACCGTTCCAACTGCTACGAGCTAGAGAGATTGGATAACAGTAGCCTCCCCAACACTTGGCATGTGATCAACCATAGAAAGTTTTATTTTTAACATCTAAGGAGAAGGTAGGAAAAACCCAAATGTATAGAAGCTATGAGATGATCACTGGTGTTGTTCGCATCCTTGTCTTCTTTTGAGAGCGATATTATTGAAGCCGTACATATTAAATATAAAAATGCATATTTGGGGTAAACATACTTTTCATGTTCTTTACTTGCATCCTCTGAATAATAGCTAACTACGGCACATCACAAATAATTGAGTTTGGCCAAGAGTGAACAAATAACTTACAACTTTTTAACTTTGCAAGCTTTAGATCTTACAATGTCGCAATCTGATTTTTGCAAGCTATAGGTCTTGCACAAAGGCAAATATGCCTACAAAATGGCTAAGCAAGTAAGTAATAGATCTTGCAGTTCGCACGATACAAATTCATGAATTTCCAAGCTATAGATCTTGAAACTTTGCAAACTCAACTAAGAAAGCTATAGATCTTGCGAAAAGGCAGATATTCCCACAAATGCGACTTAAGAAAGCAATGAATCTTGCAAGTTCACATAATAAAGATCCTTAATTTTGCAAGCTATAGAACTTGCAATATAGGAAAATATACTAGAGATATCAGCAGTAAGAACCATACAACCTCAAAAACTAAAGCACAAAAGTGACAAATACATATACGAATGAACAGAAAGAATTATAAAAGACACAACACTTTGTGTTTAGAGATAGCAAGAAGACTGAATTAAAAAATACAAGATAGTATAAAGTACTACTCTGAACATTCTGAAAAACAAACTATCGATGCCTAGATGCGCGAGATGATCTAGAGGACAAAGAACCTTCATGGCGACGAGGTGGCTCAGCTTCTTAATGAGACTGCTCAGCCTCACGACAAGATCGTTTAGCCTCGTGCTCATCTTCTAACATTTTGTCACAACGCCATTTCATGGATAAGTAGGTAGAATGTTGTGCAAAACTTCTTCATTTCATATGATCAAGATTCTTGGCATAGTAAGCCTTAAAATTAGTTAAGGGCCAAATTTATCACGATTAAGCTGCACGCTCATAACGTCAACAATATCGTGATAATCCTTATTTGTAGCCGTAAAATTTCACACTTCCTCTCCCAATTGGTGAATGTAAGACCTAAAAACTTCATACAAATTAATCCCCTGCCCTCCAATAACCATCGACAAGTTCCCACGACCAGTAGACCGACGAGATGATGATGAAAATACTTGAAGTTTGTCTGTGTATTCAACACAAGCTTGTTAAAGCTGATGCACACACGAGCCGATACGATTACACTTAGCACAGAGCTCTTCATTCTCACTGCAAAGCTGAGTGTTTATGGCAAACTGTTCGTCAAATCTACTTTGCCACCCGGCTGAAGAAGAAGAGAAATGATCACTCTCACTGTGCTTTTTTCTTTAGTAGCTCCAATAGATCGTTAATGTGAGAACGCTATTTATCAATGATCAGGGTCTTTTGATGAGCTTCGCTAGCCTTACTTGAAGCAAAATTGTTAGCATCCTCATGCCGACGAAGCATTCTAACCATGATCAATTGTTGGTGCTGAATAATATTGTTCTTTTAGCAAAAAACTCTTTAAGTTCATGGACAGAATATTGAGTATCCTTTAAGGCTTTTGTCCATCCAATTTCAAGATCATGAATACCAAGTAACATATACTTTAGGGGAATGCCCAAACAGGCTGCCCATTCATAAACACAAAGAGGAAGATGGAGCGAACGCATGTATACTCCAACATATTCAAGATCTACCAAAATACGTATCTTTGTGAAACGACTCAATTTTATAACCCTCAGGTATGAACTGGCTACAAGGATAGGCCAGAATAGGAGGACAAGATAAGGAATTAGGAATTTTCCACCCAATATATAATGAGGAGATTCCAAAATAGTGAAGCAATCAGCAGAATAACCTCAACATAGTTCCTAGATAAAGATTGGGTAGCTTTGAAAAAATTAATAGGACTAGGTGAAGGAGGAGAAAAAACCCCAGAACGATGACGAACATTCGATGCCAAATAGTCAAGACTTTTCAAAAATTTATCATCAACCAAAGTATCAAAGCCCTGTAAAGGTGATAAGAAGTTGCAAAATTAGAAAGGCAACCAAATATTAATACCCATAATAGTACAAATAGTACATACATACTTCAGAATATCGTCAAAAATTACAAATAAAGCCTCAAAATTTGTAGCACTAAGATTAACTAACAAGAGTAGGGGAGGCAGACGAAGGCTAAACAACGATAGTAGGACTCTCCTTGCTTACATGCTAACTGAAACCCTCAATGTTCGGGTTAAATGTTGTATTCTCATCGGAATCAAGGTTAGGAGGAGGCCCAGATACAGGAGGCTCAGAAGTGCAAGAACCAAATGGAAGATCTTCAAAATAATCAACTACACTCTTTAAGCTATGTCACATAAGGAAAATAAGGAAGGCTAGCGAGGTGTGAAAGCAAGGCATAGGGATGAACACCATCATAAATGCGACTAATGAATCCCTGGTTAAGTTTAACCGTATCTTCCTCCAATACCTTGTCAGACTTGGCCAGTTTAGGCAAGTTCTAAGCCTTCTCAGTAGGGTTCAGTCTTTGTAGTTCAACTAAAGCCTCGCAATACCCAACATTGCGAGAATACAAAGTAATTTCTTCAAAGAAGCTATAGAAATATTTTATCTTAACAAGACAATCGACAAGAACCTGAGGATACCCAGGTGAAGCAAGACCATTAGTCCACATCTCCTTTATCTCCAAATGCATTCTAGAAACTTTCTTTTCAGTAGCCAAAGCATGCTCTTCGGTGGAACAAGCTCGCTTTTCAACATCCTTAAGTGAGAGATCCAAAGAAGTAACCTTCACTTCATTGGCCTACCATTTCTCCAGGAGTGAACCATCTCCCTTAGTGAATTCGAGGACTCGTTCACCGACAAGAAGAATGCTCTCACCAACCTTATTTTCACAAACAAGAAATCAAATATAACAGTTATCCATCAAAAAAGAAAATACCAAATTAAACTACAATATGATCACTAAGGAACATACCACAGACATTGTCTCGTAGAGAGACAGCTTGGATAAGGTAGCAGGAATATTTCCCACTACCATCAATCCATGACTTAGTGAAAGAGTATTAGGATGAGAATGACTAACACACACCTTCTTCTTGGGGGGCTCCAATGTGTTCGAGGATCCACTTATTCGATTCTTATTTCCTTCTTCTATAGGAGGTTTCATTCGCCTTACGAACAACGACCTTCCCACCTTCCTTTCCCGTAGCTTTGGTGGTTATTAGTTGAGATTTGACCTCGAAAACATTTTCTGGCTATACAACGGTCGCAGTGTTGTCAATTGTTTCAGTGGCCATAGGTTCTGGCCCTTCATTTTCATCGTCAAATGCAAATTTTGTCTCAATGGGGCACTTGGTTTAATCCATTTCTGAAATTCAGAATACAAATCAAGTCAGATAAACATAGAAAATAACAGGACGATGAGAACAATGAGAGAAGTATAATTAAGACAAAGAAAAGCGATGACAAACAAACACCTTCGCTTTCAGTACTAGCATGGCGAAGACATATCAAATGTTTGCTAAGTGTCAATTAAGCCTTGGACTTAGCATTAAGAAAAACCCCCAGCCCTAGGAAGTTTTTATTTTGGAGCATTATAGTTCCAAACGGGAAAATCATGTTTGTTCCCCTTATCAAGTTTTAAAAAGAATTTTTTACTCCATACACCAGAGTTGTTAGGAAATCCTCTAACGAACTCAATGGCCGGAATAACTGGGTAATGAATGAATTCATCGAATGAGTTGTTCACTTTGTGAAGGTGATAAAGGCTATAGAATAAGTTGATTGAAAATAGATTTGAGCCTCTTTGCACAAATGATAAAAAAAAACCATAATTGAGACAACCTTAGGATGGAGCTGAGATAATGTGATGGGATAGAAGGTTTAGAATATGTTGAGGTAAAGGAAAAACAAGACCAAACTTAAGTTAATCTAAGTATCAGGAGATAAAACTAGAAGGAGGGTTGCGAACACTGTCATAGGGCTCAGGAGCCTTAATATCATACGAGGAAAAATGGAAAACTATCCTTAAGGTTATCCAAGTAATATTCAGAAAGAACACTACCAAAGGTAGAACAAGGGGTGATTTGGTTGGAATCTTTCCCGGAACTAACATGGTAAAAAAAGGGACATATTTCATGGAAGATTCAACAATATTAGAGGTAGACATGAATGCGATAAAACGTCCTAAGATCCAGACAAAGGTTATATCAATTATAGTCACAGATTTCATAAAAAGAAGAATTCCAGTGATATCTGAAACACAGAACAAAAATAGTACGCCAAAAAATAACTAAACAACCTTTATCCAAGGGTCTAAAAACAAAATTACTGGAAGAAAGACACACCACAAATTCACAACTACAAAAACCCCTCTTAGAAAGGAAAAGCATATCGAGAATAGAATAACTTACGATGTTAATGGAGTGAGATGGGAGACCGGAGATATAAAGTAGAAGAATCAAAGTAGAATGAGGAATTAAATTTATGGAAATGAATAGTGGCATGTTTAAATCACAGTAATAAAAAAATATAGGGGGGGGACATAACGGCACGGGAAAAAAATCCCAAAATGTCACTAGTGAAGAAAAAGAAGAGACTCCCGGCTACAGGATCGCAACAACTACTAGCCATCTACAATCATGGTATTTTCAAATTTGGAATGCAAGTTTAAAATGTTAGACAACCCAATTGAGCTAAAAACACAGCCAAGCAGCACACAACACTTCGTGAAAGTAATTCAAGTTGTTCCGATAACGAGCTGATCATTGTAGTTGAAGAAATAAACAATATACCAGTTCGTGTACACCTTTCAACCAGAATCACAGCTTCGTGTCTTATTGTCTTCGTGGCTAAGGGCTTATGGTGTATACCTAGCCCAACTAAAGACTACTGACTTCTAATGTCCATCCCAATGTTGATTCACAAACAACCAAGTCCTTTCAGCCCAAAATTCCAAGTCAACAACAAGCCGATAAAGAAGGAACATGGTGATCGTGGATTCAACTATAAATCTAGAAAGGCAGAACGTAGACATGAATCATAAAGATATTGATCACGACACATCCCATGATCTCTAACCCGAACAATGTGGAATCACAACCACGAGAGGCTATAAATACAAGGAGAGCAATACTGACTCAGGTATGTGAGACTAAATTGAGAAATTCTAGTTCTCTAAAGAAAATACTGACCTAATTGGTAGAGTGTTTTCCCCGGAGTTATCTCCAGGATTTATCTTGCAGGAAGAGATACGTGACGGTGAAAAACTAGCTTTTTACTTGATCGGAATACCACATCAATTAAATACACTGCATTATTTTCTGATGACTAATCATTAATTTGCTTCTCAGAATTTGGTTTTGTTTCTAAAAAACTTGAGCACTGTTCAGACTGATCAAGTTGTCATATTTGATCTTGGTTGTCTGTAAGAATCATACTGGTCTTACCAATTTCCTCCAAAATAGAGTTTTGAGCTCCTGATAAATCCCTTGAATGGATTTTAACATGTCTCCTTTCATTTCGATCCTTACCATCTGTAGTTAATGTTTTCTTATTCACCATCTGTTGTATAATTTGTTGCAATTTCTCTGATTCTGAACTCATAAATGCATCATCATAATGATCCCATCAAATATGATTTTCCTTATCTACTTCTTGCACACTTGAGCTATTAGAATTATCAAAATGATATGTGGACAAAGCATCTGCCACAACATTTTCTGCTTTATTTTTATACCGGATCTCAAAATCTAGGCCAAGCAATTTTTCTAACCACTTATGCTGAAGGGCATTTGATGATTTGTTCTAATCACTAAATGACTTTCCATGAGGCAATGCCTCCAGTTATCAACTGCTAAGACTAAATCCATCAATTTTTTGCATAGGTTGATAAACTTATATTTCTTGCATAGAATGTTTTACTCAAAAATTCTATAGGTCTCCCTTCATTCATTAGTACAACCCCCATACCATAATTATTGGCATCCGTTTTAATCAATTCTTTGTCAAACTCTGGTCTTTAAGCACAGGAGCAGTGGTTAAAGCTTCCTTCTGTTTCTTAAAAGCTTTTGATGAGTCTCTTGTCAAACTGAAACAATCTTTCTTCAAAAGATCATGTAAAGGTCTACGGATCGGACCACAGTTGGCTATAAATGTTCTATGATATCCCACTAAACCCAAGAAACTTCTCAATTCTTTGACTGGTGTAGGAATAGGCCAACTAAGTACACTGCTTATTTTGTTCATATACATTTGAACTTCTTCATAAGAGATTAAATAACCCAAATATTTACCTTGTTTTTTTCCGCAAAAACACACTTACTGATCTTTGCAAATAAAAAATGTTTCCTAATCTCATGAAGTACTTCCTGTAAATGAATAAAATACCCCTCTAATGTTGCACTGTATACAAGAATGTCATCAAAGAATACAAGAACTGATTTCCTTAGAAATTTCTGGAAAATTTGATTCATTAGTGACTGAAATGTTGCTGGTGCATTTGTCAAACCAAATGGCATCACTAAGAATTAATAATGTCCATGGTGAGTCTGGAATGTTGTTTTAGGTATGTCAGAAGATTTTACCCTAATCTATAATATCCCGACCTAAGATCAAGCATAGAGAAAAATCTAGCTCCATGAAGCTCATCAAGCAATTCATCTATAACTGGTATTGGAAACTTATCCTTTATTGTAATGTCATTCAGTCTTCTGTAATCAATGCATAATCTCCAACCAGAATACTTTTTCTTTACTAGTAGTGAGGCAAAATGACTTGAGCTTCTTGGAATAAAGTCGTGTTTCGATATCAATTCAACTTGTTTTTCTATTTCATCCTTGTGTGCACGTGCATCGGCATTGGCTTTCAACACAATACTATGATATACAAATCTTGTAAGAGGTAAAGATGACGGAATAGAGAAAATATCAACAAAATCAATAAGGACCTGGTTAAGCTCTTCAGGTATTTGTAGGTCAGCCACCTTCTCTAATTCATAATCCATTTCTTTCCCTGAAATTTGTGTTTCATTCTGGACCATCATGCATCTCAAATATAATATTTATTTACTGCATACACCATCATTATTTTTCTCTTCTTTTAATTCTTCCAGAAAATGTCATCCAACTTCATAAACTGTAACTTGGGTTCTTCATAATTCTCTTTTAACAACCAATGCATTCCATCTCAACTGATCTCAATATTTTGAGTATTAAAATCAAAAGCAATGGGGCTGAAGTAGCTCATCCAATCAACTCCAAGTACTATATTAGATCCTCCCAAATCAAGTACTTTCTGATCAAAAATGAAATAATGATGTTGAACTTTCCATTCTATCTGTGGACATATAGTAAAACTAGCCACCTTGTTGCCATTAGAAATTGTTACTTTAAATGGAGTAGTGAACATTTGTCTGAGCTTTAAATTTTTAGCCAGAGTAGGATCAATAAAACTATCTATGCTGCTAGTATCAAGTAAAATATTCACATAGTGGCCCTTGATAGTGTTGCACATTATATCTTGGAAATATAACAATTTAATTAAATGTCGAACATAAAATTGTCACAAGCATTGTTATATTAAATCTTGT
>JAULKK010279788.1:0-14469 GCA_032355705.1 Rubia peregrina
AGAGGAATCAAAAGATAACATAATGGTTGGAAAGGAAAACCATGTTACATCTGACTACCTAAAACACAAAAGATGGAGGTTCTAGACAACAGATGCGGCAACTTGGATACTAATTTGAAATCAGGTTTTTCAGCTTATTAGATGATATATTGATGAGCTGAGAAGGGGCTTTCCCAGCTCAGAAAGGGGCATTAGTAAAGGCATAATTATCGAGCATGTGAAAATCATAGCTTATTTAGAAGAAAACAGGGAGGGTAAGTTCCTATATCCACTTTACTGTTGTACAATCATGAAGAACCAAGAAATCGAACAGAGAAACTAGCAAGTGCATCTCGACTAAACCCTAAAACAATCCTCAAACTACCGAACAGATACTACAACATCTTTATATGAATAGTAAATAAAGAGATATTCATAGGAATGGTTAATATAGGAAGAGAAAATCATGGCAAGGGTTATCAACCCGAAGCTAGGTTGTTGTAAATCGTACCGACGGTGGGAAAAAAGAGTACAAATTACCTTCGAATGGAGATTTTCAGCACCGAGTATTGGAAGCAAGGGAACGGCGGTTGCCGATGTCGTGCCTGGGAGGAGTCGGCCAGAAGTGGAATCAGCGGTTCCTGGTGGGTCGCTGGAGTGGTGGTTGAAAGGGACAATAGAAGATTTTCGAGGTGTTGGACCCAGGGAAATGTGAATGGGCGAGGGGTGGGTGGGTTAGGTGAGTAATTGTGGCTGAATTGACTACCAAAATGGTGGAGTTCCCAAGTTCCAACTTTCTACTTTCCCTTCCTATTATCCCCTTTTCGGTTTTCCTGCCTAATGAAAGAATGAGTTAGGAATTGTTATTCTCTCATTTTTAGTGTCTTGCACCACATCTGGTACTCCATCTGCCATTTTTTTTATTATCTTACGTCACTATTCATCAATAAAGTTGATGTTGTTTGTATTGTTAAAATATATAAATTCAAGAATGTGACTATGTTAAATGAGATACTGCTATATTCATCGTAACACGTATTTCTAGAATCTTTAATTTTTATAGTTTATTTTTAAACATAATATAAGATATTAAAATAAAAAATCATCATTGAATAGTGACAACAGAGGAAGTAGTTGACATCGTAGAAATCGTAAAATTTTAAAAAATTATGCCCCGGTTGTTCTGATCATTTTCTTTCGATGAATGTAGAGTTACAATATGCGGACAAATAGTCAAGGGCACACAAGTTTCTTTTGTTAGTAATCGTCATCGTACTGCACATGGCTACACTAGTTTCACAGATTCATAGAAGTATCTTGTTTGACCACATTTGTACTACAGAATCCCTGGCTATTCAATACACCTTTCAACACATTGTACATGTCTTTTGGCTGACTAACTATGTGCCACATGTTTTCACTATCAGACTAATATTTGTCAGCTTGCAACAACCTATTCCATTACGTGCATGTAACGGTCATCCTAACCCAATTGAATACGTTACGACCTACACTACATGACTATGTGTCAGAAGCAGCCTATTTGGTAATGTTCGCATATTATATACACGATCTTATAACATAGTGCAGGGTAACCTATCACTCAAACATGAAAAGTTGGTAATCCGTAAAAACACTTTGCACTCCAAAATCAACGGTCCATGTAAAACACCTTTAAGCACAATACACATGTCCTTTACTTGACGAAGGATGAGTTATTCATGAAGGACGAGTTATTGACGGTCAAACATGGGCACCTGAATATAGTGGTGTCCGCATTGGCCATCTCAATCTTACCCGACCTGTTTTGACCCTCCCCCCTCATGTAGCTCGTGCACAGCCCATGTGAAATGCTATACTACATTTATATTCATTCTGTCAACGTTTTTTTAATAGCTGGGGCTTCAGATCCATTCAGGTTAACCCATGACCCAGTCCTACCTGGCCCTGAGCCATGCAATTTTTTAACCTACCAAAAAAAACCGTGACAAAGTCATTCTGCCGATAATGATGGGATGTGGAAATTACATATCTTTGAAAATACTCCCTCTGGTTTCCAAATACTGGCATCAAAGAAATGACAAACTTTTTTTCGAAAATTTAAATGAGAAGAGGAAATTGAATGCCTAGAGTAAAAACTAAATGGTGTGGATAAAAACAAATAGTGTCAACCAATATTTAAAAACTAGTTAGAGTATGGGCAAATGAATGAATAATATATTTTTAATCTATAATTTCATATGCATATGAATGCCTTGTACAGTGTTGACTCAACAAATTTCTGAGCTTGATTCCCTTTCTTCCGGTTAACCTAGAGCATATTCCCTCTCAATATTTTGGGTCAATTGGAGAGAACTCCTGGCACTTTCCCTCCAACATTATTTCGGCTGCCTCTCTTCCTACTTCACCCTCAAATTTCATCCATTCTCTTCCCTCTTTTCCCAAAACCCTCTTCTCCTCGAATTGAACAATACAGGTCACTGCCTTCTTATTCCTCCTTCCACACGAGAGCATACATTTTTAGCTAACCCCCTACACCAACCGCGACCTCATTTGGTGTGTGAAGTTCCTCCCTTCCTAATATCCTCCTCATTCCATAACATTTTCCATTTACCTTCAACCATCTTCATCTTGACAATCACAACGCAAGGTAAGTTTTATAACTCTACTATGGATTGCATACCATTATTTCCATAGTTGAGGGTGTGTAGTTTGTTGCTTTCCTTTTCCATTGAAATTTAATGAATGTGTATTTGTATGCCATGTTCATCCTTATCATAATAATATGGTTGAATACATGTTTGATGTTTAGTTTAGATTGGGAGAAATATGGTACATTTCTGTTCGACTATGATGGAAATGGAATTCATTTCTATTATACTATTGGGAGCTTACATAGACATTGCTCGGTTCTGCCTTTCAATATAGAAATAGGATACCTTTCCCTTCTACTATTAGGAACATGGAATTTATTTCAATTCCACTATAGGGGGGCTTACGTGGACATTGCCCATCTATTTTTTGAGCTCCATTGTGTTGCCATTATACAATCATCTAAGTGTGTTAAGTGCTTGCCTTCATTATCGGGATTTGTGTACATGTCCACCTATGACAAATTCCCTTGTTTACAACATGCTAGGGCACAATTGAATTATATGACGAAGGCGAAAAAGAAATTGGTTATGAAGAACACAATGGAAACTTAAGAGGCCAATGAAATTTGTGTGCCCATAGCTGAAGAAAGAACCGACAAGGACGTCAGTAACGAGATTGTGGATGACGGATATACCTCGGACAAGGGGGAGAATTTGGACAAGTTTGAGGTGTAAGAGTGTTGCAAGCATAGGGGTACGTCGATGTGTAAGTCAGTATTACTAGCAAAGCAGAAGAAACCCCAAAAAATGTTCTTCGACGAAGCCTTTGAACCCATGGTTTTGCGAGGCTGATGATCTGGATACCGTGCCTATGCTTTTTGACGACGAATCTGGTTCGGGACATGGCATAATTGGAAATATGTGCCAGACCACGTATAGAAATATGCTTGGGAAGACATTCTTGTAAGTATGTTCCATTACCTTCTCCTCATTTCTGATTGTACATAAAATTTTGTAAGTCACACTAGTTCCATTAGATGGGCTGGGATATACAAACCAAGATGACCATTGAACTAATGAATAATTTCCGAAAGAAGTGGAAAACTTATGCGGGGGGAAATGAAGAAATTGGAAGACGAAGATGGCCCAAAAGTACATCATCAATGGAAAATATGGGGAACACCCATGGACAACATATCGATGGATAGAAAATAGTGGGAGTTGTTTGTCAAACATAGGATGACCCCCAAATTCAAGGTCAATATATAAGTCCCTCTATTCGATGTTATTCAATCGCTAAATATATGTTACTAACAATTGGCCTTACAAGCTAAAAGTGCTGCAGCTAAGGCAAGCGCTACAAGTAAGGACTACGTCCATCATGCAGGTCGTGGAAGGAACATAAAAATTGCAAATCAACTCGAGAAGAGGAAAATGGAGGATAAAATTGATGAGCTTATGAGTGAAGGTTGAAGTATAGAACAAGCAGAGGTGGAAGTTGAAAGCATGGATTTTAGACCGGACCAATCAGAGGTGTTCTTGGAAGAAAATTGGGATAAGAAAATCTCTACCTACACCAACGATTCTGTTAAAAAAGCTGCTCCAACTATTGTCAGGATATTTAATACATTAGTAATTCCCATTTTAAATTCTCATATTTAATGCATGCTAATGACTCTCATATGTTTGGTTGACTGGAAAAAAATCTCGGACAAGAAGAAAAAGGGAGAGTTGATGATAGTAGGAAAAGAAGATATCCTCGTTCAGGTAACCGGCAAGAAGGATCACGGTGGTCGTTGGAGAGATTGCCCTACAATGGCGAGGATTAAGGATGCCCTCCCACACATTGACGTGAGCCATTACACATCCAATCGTTGTGGGAGCACAAACATAGTAACATTTAAAGGAACATCAAATGATAGACAAGTGTCAACGGAGGTGGTCGACCTTAATGACAGGTTGGTTAATTTCTTCGAGGCGCAAACACAGTGGCTAGTCGGGAAACTGGGTGAACCTATCCCCCACAGTTAGATGCCCGCAATTTCCATGCTAAAACTTCCAACCCAACCATTAAAGACAGCCGAGTATTCATTCCTACGACATCCGGTTCAAATGACCCGGAGAGGGACCTTCACGATAACAAGGTATTCTATAAAAGGATGGCAGGTCACATATTACGTTACGATGAATGACATAGTTATAATATAGCATGAAAATATGTTTATTATTAAATAGTACATTACACAAACACACTCGTTTGTTTGGCCCGAATATGTGGTGGTAAGCATCAAAACTCTGCACGTTCTGCGGATATATATGGGGATGATGTTATTTGGGTGCATTTACTTAGGTGTTGTTAGCTGTGGCAATGTATATATTGTTAGTTCGGCTAATTTCCGCACATAAGTTGGAGAGCAGCTGTGGGTAGCTGCGGGCAGGGACAAAATTTTGGGTGCAGGTTTAGTGTACACCATTAAAAACTAAAAGAGCGACTGTGCATAGCTGCAATCATGGCCACTTCTATTTTCACCGTTCCCATGACGACATCATGGAGCAGCTGCGGGCATCTGCTCTCAGTTTAATTAACTTGGAAACATATTTTTCATCCACTTAATCTGGAGAATGGAGCGGATGTTCCGAAGAGAATTTTTTTCTTTTCTTTTCATGTTTTTATCCATATTTCCGTCTACCAACATTCCTTCCAACATATTTGTGTTTTCATTCTCAGGTAGGTAAAAAATGCTGCCTATATGTTCTGAACCACAGTGGAGAAATGGATGCCGCTGCCTTCAGAATGTTTCTACCGAGGGATAAGGACAAAGATTTGCCTACCAGGTGGGAGCGTGTTAGACTTTGCAGACCTGTGCTCATCCCAAATTCACCTCTACCAATTAAATATGAACAATTTGAGTTAGTATCTGAGGCCACCAGATATAATATTCTATGGCTGGGAAAATTAATAGGCGTCTCCAACCAACAACAGGATGATGAGGTGCGATAATTATATGTTTAAGCTCGATGCGTGGATATGTTTTCACGAATTAACATAACTTAATTTATCATTCATATGATTCCCCAGGAGATGAAAAAGTTGTCCCCACGCAACTTGTTATCCGTTGAAGATGGAAGCCTTGCGAAAAAACTTATGGCAAAAAACTACGGAGGAGGAAGAAGAGGTTTGACAACTACTTACATTACCATAATCTCTTTAACAATTACTGCTTTAAACACTCTCCCCCTTCAGGTGGTGGTCAGTGATGAGGAAATTCCTACAAAGTTGTTCACAATCTCTACCCGATCTATGAAGTGTGAGGTCAAATGAACCTACACCTCTACATACTTCATTTTCTAATGTCGACTAATGATTTAAATACTTGACTAACAATTTTCCCATCAGTGTGAAACAAAAAAAACTATTTCATCAACGGATATTTGTGAATCTCCTCCACATTACACGATATATGACCACCAACAGCTAGTAAGACTGCACCGGTAAACCCTTTTGAAATCCCACATACTGCTGACTTTTATTCCTTTCATAATCAAGTTACTTCATCATATTCTCAAATATAATTACACTGAAATGTCCCTCGCAGGGTCTCACAGAAGACCAGGAAAGCAATTCGGTTGTGCACCAAATCTGTGAATTCATAAGTTCAGCCACCCAAGTGTTCGGGTCTAGAAAATTATTCTGCATTCCTTTCTGTGCGGCCATGTTTGGATCGGATGATATCTCCGCGACCATTTTTGTGGACAAACTCGATATGTTCATGTCAAGCCTCCACAACGAACACGAAATGGAGTGTCTTAGTGGATCGCAACTTGATCTGTGGACATCGTAAGAATGCAAGCTAACATTATTATACATCCTGCATTAAAATTGTTCATTTCTAATATTTTATTTACAGATACCTAATCGATGGGATGGTTGATGATGTCAACTCCAGTTTGTTCCAGCTGCTGCAAATTCCCTTACTAAAAAAAATCAAAGGGTTGAATTCACAACGAAAGCAGTTTCAACAATCATGCGCCGCACACAAGCAAGCATGTATGTCTTCCCGTACAACTCTGAGTAAGTCGTCTGCATGTACGAGATTAACAAAATGGAGGTATTAGTAGTTTTGGATTTGTTCAACCACACCTAGCAGTTGGACCCATCCATGAGTATTTTTCTGCTTTCTTACAAATGGATGCATTAATTACCACACCAACTACGTTCTTGTTTGCTTCTGTAGTGGCCATTGGTTTCTGATCGTTTTCGTTCTGGAAAATGACCTAGTATATTGCATCAAATCTATGATAGAGGGAATTGGCAAACGTAACAAGCCATGCCTTATTTATTCGTTCGTAAGTTGATCAATTTTTAAGCCACATTAGTAAAATTACACCAGAATAAACACTTACGATCCGTAGGTACATTTTACTATTTATAAATAATGACAACTTTTTTCCTATTACTTGCAGGATTACAAAATAATATCGATTATTCATCAAATCAGATCATAAAAAACCTACTGTCCGGAATACACATGGAATGTGATAAACATCAATGTAAGTATTATCTCATACAATTGCATTTCCCATGTCAATTTCTTGTTCCCAACCATTTAAACAACTCCCTTTCCGTATCAGCACAAAATTCAGCTTAACACTTGGGAATGTGGATACCATTGCACTATTATATGGAAAAAAATAGTTAACGAAGTGCAGGGGATTGACATAATTCCAGTATGTTTTCTTCTGTACTTATTTCCTATGCGTAACGTTTGTCGCATGTGGTACATAACATTCAATTGAATACATGTTTCAGCAATTTCTAGAAGATTGGACACCTTTGGGCAAATATAAATTACGCCGCGTTTCTCTTACTTGGGTTCGTATTTTCCTAAAGAAATAATTGCCCCATTGCAAGACTCAATTGCGCGTCAAACAGGGAATAGAAACCATTGTTGGATAAGTTCATCTTGATATGTATACCATCACTTAGTATCTCTCTTTATGAAAGGTAAATCCCCAACGTTCGATACACATCTCCATAAAATAATATGCTCTCGTATCTTATATAGGTTCTGTCACCACCATTTTCCCCACTATTAACCATGTTCCACTACTTCTTCACCTAGTTATCGTACATTTGATCACATTCAATGCCATCTTCATACAAGATTGTTTTTTACGACCGATGAATTGATATTGTTGGGAATTTGTGTAGTATAAATCGGTGCACCGGTTTATTGCATTCTGGCTGAAAATCGTGAATCTGTGGAAATGTTTGTTGTTGTAGCAAGAAGGGTCCATATATTCATCCTAGGACTGTTTCATTGTTTTTAGTGAAGTATTAAAGCAACAGCACAAAGCCGCGGTCAGCGCCCATTTCTAGTGTTGTGCTGCCCAAATCGAACTACTAGAGCAGCTGCGGGCAATGCCCAATTCCAGTTTTGTTTTTCCAAAATCGAACTACTAAAGCAGCTGCGCGCAGCTGTAGTCAGCTCCCAATTTCATATCTCATTTTTCAAAATTAAAAACTGATAAGCTGTGTGCAGCTGCGGTCAACGTTGAATGACAATTAAAAACAAAAAACTGGTGCCAAATTATTAATTGGTGCGCATAAAATTGCAACGGTGTGATAAAACCAATGCCAAAAACTAAAAACCAGTGCCACAAAAATATCACATCGCCCCTATCACTGGTGAGAAAACCGGTGCCAAAATATAAAAACCGTAAACATTTCTTTTACTGGCACCGGTTTTTCAAACTGTTTCTAAACGTTTTCCCTGACCGCAGTTTCCGTCTTGGGCACCAGTTTTTAAAAACCGATGCAGAAATAATACTGGTGCTAAAACTTCTCACTGGTGCTACATGGGCACCGGTTTTAAAAGTTGGTGCTAAAACTTTTCACCGCCTAAAAAAACGGGTGCCAGATGTAGCACCAATTTTTACAAAATCGATGAAATTGTTTCACCGGCTACTTGGGCACCAGTTTTTTGGACCTCAAAAACCGGTGCTAGAGCCGAAAAAACTGGTGCCAGAGGGTCTGTCCAGTGGTAGTACTTGCTCCTCTAGTCGAGGATTTGTTGAATTGGTTCAAAGAAGGTGTTCGAATGTATGTTGGTTTGGTTGAAGATTTTTCACTTTGAAATCTATGTTATTTTGCACCATCAATGCAAAAAACATGTGTTGATGGATCCCCTGTATTTCCAACCGTCAGAAGCATTTGTCCAGATTTTGGAAATGGCAATGAAGGACAATAGTGACCAAAGTAAATGTAATTTGGAGGTGGTCTAAATCAAGGTGAACTATGAACATTATTTTTTTAAATTAACGGTACTTAATGGTTATTATAATATAATTATGAATTTCATGCTAATTTAAATCAGTACAAGAAGTTAGCGCAAATTTTGGAATGCGGATATTACATCATGTTATATGCGGCTGAGTGCATTCAAGTGGTCAAAGATGACTTACTTCAAATTGACAAGGTACAAGTACAATTGTTTCTACCAAGCAATGTAACTAAACTTTCTTGTTTACTAATAAGTAGTTATTGACAGATTTTCTCGATCGGAATAATTTGGCTCATCATCTCATACTAAATTGGTCCGCATCTCTAGGAAATCTAGATATTGGTAAAGCAACAAATTTGGAAAAATTATGTACCTTAGGACTATTGGAATAGATTCCTAGCGTTTCCTATTTGTATCTATATATTATTTCTAGGTTAGCGCTATCCATAGATTTTTGTGAACATTTAAGACACTGTCATGTATTTTTTGTATTTGTTGCTGTGGTTTGAGGCATTTTTTGTGTAGGAGAAATTAAATAAAAATATGCACTGACCAAAAGAACATAACATGTTTCCGAATGCGGAAACTTTTCATTGATTTCAAATTGTCAAGATTACAATTTCTGAGCTCGGAAACATAAGATAAAAATTAATTCTGAACCCGGAAATAATTCTCATTTAGGCTCAATTGTAGCAATCATTTTATAACTTGGGAACGGAAATTGGAAAGTGCTCGGAAACAAAGAAGACTCAGAAACAAAGAGCAGATATTCCATTTCAGAGTTCGGAAACACATAACTTTCGAGTTTGGAAACAGCACTCAAGGTATGATGGATATTGGAACTTCCAAACTCAGGATGAATTACAAGCGGTTTTAGTGTCTTTTTCATGGTAATTTTTAACCACCTTTGTTTGCGATTTTAAAGGTGGTTTTTGTAACCGTCTTCTTTTGATGGACAATAGAAGGCATGGTGAGAGAAAGCACATTGAAAGTGCCCTCTATCGTCCGATTAACCGCCTTTAATTGCCCCACTTACACTAGAGGTGCAATAGTTTTGTTTGTTGTTATTGTGGTTACAAATTTCTGTTCATTTCTTGTCTTTTAATTAAAGTAGTTTCTAGATATATTTTCTTTCTTGCCACGGAAACCTAGGTTTCTAGCGGCCTTTTTTTGGGACCCTGGAAATAGGTTCCGAATTTGGAACCTCTTTCAGATCCGATAGAAGGCGATTTTGAGATCCTCCTTTGATCGAATCTATCAAAGTCACTACTAGAGAAGACACTTTTCAAGTGCCTTCTTTGGTTAAATAAAACCGTCTTCAATAGGCCCTTTCTCAACTAGTGTGGCCGTATCAGACCAAATTAAAAGGGATCCACACATCAACTCAGTAAGCCCAAATTGGGCTCAGGTCTCATATACCCAGCTCTAATGCCATATTGAATTTCAAGGTATTTTTTACTTCTATCTTAAAACCAATTGGTACTATGTGCGGTGATCCAAGATCTTATATATTATTTATTATCCTTGTAAGAAATTGACGTGGGATATATTTTCAACACTTTTTAATTTAAAAACTATATTTTTTAGATTTAAATATTTTATTTTGTAAGTTAAAACATGTAATATGATGTGTTTGAATGTAAAAATATAAGAAATATTATATAAAAGTACAATATTTAACTTTAAAATAACTTTATTTAAATTTAAAATTTTAGTGTTTAATTTAACAAATGCAGTGAATAAATGAAAAAATCTAGTGGACTCTACATAGCTTAAGGACAAACTACATATAAGAAGACCTCTATTTCTTACAGTAGTTCAGGACAGGAGCATAGGCACCAGTTGTCAGGCACATACGGTGAGTGTTGGAGGGGCATTTTGAGCACTAAGTATGGGTACCGGTGTAGATATTTCTAACACAATATGGTGAACTGGTGCCTCTAATAAGAAATCAGTGCTGAGATTACACACTAGCTGAAGATATGCATTGGGATTATGCTCTTTAGAATTGGTTCTATCATTAATGTGCACTGGTAGTAAAGTGAATTGATGTCAATTATACGAAGAACATCTAAAGTATGAATTGTCGGTGCTAGTTATTTTAGCGCCGGTCAAAGATTATATATCGGTACTGAATATGGCGAACTAGTTGAAGATTATAATATCAAAAACTATTGTGAAGGTTATATTTCTGAATGGGTACTAGAATTTAATACCATTTGCAATGCGCTATTTTAATATGCATACCCATCTCACACTTAATCTGGCGAAATATTAGTTATGAAACCTTAGAATCTATGGTATTAGGAAATAAAAGTAAGAAACTGAATAATTGAAATGATAATATCGAAGAGAAACAGATGCAATGAATGATAATGAAATTGTTTGAAAAATGACTAATCAAAGAAAACAAAAAATTTAATATCATAGTTTTGGAATCCATCACATCAGCAACCTTCTAAAAAACATTCACAATCATCATATTATTTCATCCTGGTGGTTCTTGATATAAAAAATTTGAGTAGTTTTCAAAACACACTTCATCAATCTGTGCCTTGCACCATCTTCCGGCAATGGATTCCAGTTCAAAGGGATGTAATAATGGGGATTCCTTAGGAAACAATAAAGAATGTAACACATAGGGAATTATGAAAATTTAATGAATATATGATGAAAAAGAGGGTTTGATATGTGGGTTAGGTATTTCTTTCAAAGAATTTGTCATGAGCATCAATTCCTCAATGAACAATATAACATAGTGCCCACATTCCCAATGACTGGTCTGTTTTATGTGTTAATTTTTTTATAGAGATTTTGTTAACATGTGTTGTCGTAATATTACTAAGTTATATTGTAACTATTGAATCAACTTATCTTAATATTTTTTATATTCTAGTTGTACTCGAGTGGTAGTTCTATCTTCCTCCCTTCCAACTGATATCGGTTTGCAAGCCTATGAATGTGGAAATGTAAATAATAAGTACTTAAAGGTGACGAAATTGAACACTTACAATTAAAAATATAAAGAATTCGGGTTTGTTGTGAATTACCTTAAAATAACATGGGTGCATATCATATGGGGGTTGGATTCCTCTTGAAAATTTGCATATGGTATAAACATCATGGGAAGTAGGATGGATTAGGCCATGGAACCAATGATGGTTGTGCTGAAATGAAATGAAATGAGTTAAGGGGTGAAAATCCAAGTTGGGGCGGACAAGTGAGGCACTAGAATTGTAAGTTGTGGCATAGTTACCTTTTATGGTAGGGCACCCCATAGATGTCGGCCTCTTATTCCTTCATTTTTTGGAAAAATGTAGTCAACCTGACTATTAATAATTTTCTTTGTATTCCCTAACTAACTGTCTCGTGCTTGATGGGAAAAAAATAGATATGGCCACAGTTAGTGTCAACTTTTGCTCCCACAGGTAGCTGTGACAAATGAGCAATTTAAGATCAGCAGAAAAAGTATACAAAATTGAACTACGATGAAATATTTTAGACCCACCCCATCCACATATCCATCTGTGCATTCGAGATCTAGGTCATTGATTGTAAATTTCTGAGTTTGTACCCAAACTCAACTATTTGATCCACTTTTAGTGTAGAGCTCCACTTTCGAGCAATGTGGTTGGTTAGTAGGTAATTAATGAATAGATATATTACGACCTGCCTTTGCAATCTCTTCACTAGCTGATTGATATTTTCTATGAACTTTAGCATCATTGGGTATTCCTGTAGTTTCTGCTTGTTGACAATTTGCATGTCAAAATTATAATTATTGTTAGCAATTTGTTTGTATAATAAATAATGATTTAACTGTATATGTGTAAGTTGGCTATGAAATGTACCAGTTTGAGAGGCTTTTCGGGTTTACTTCTTCTGTCAGAGGGTCAGTAATTGTTGCTCGATCAGGAGCCCTACCCAATGAGGTATATGTAGTTTGAGATAGAAATGATGACAGTCAATTATACTAGATGCACAATAACCTAGTTAATTAAATTTGACAATTTTTTTTAATTATAGAAACACAATAAGCTAGGTAATTGCATTCGAAATAACCTCATCCACTAATATCCAATATTTGGACGTCTTCCTTTAATTTCGTGGATTCCTCATTGGCGATGTCCTTGGCTAGGTTATCATATGGTGGCTAATCTCATTTGCTAACCAAATTGAGGGGGCCAATCTACCACTCATCCCAAAGCCTCACCAACATCGTTGAATTGGTGGTTTGCAGATGACAATTCTACCTTGCCATGAATGACTAGCTCTTACACTCGACACGAGCTACTCCTCCTCATTTAAGTTCTCGATGCCGCAATTTTTGTAGCGACTCGTTAGCTACAAACTCCTTTTCCCAAGCAATGTTCTTTATGAATAAGCAAACCTTTTCACCTTTTTGTTAGTTTAACAACAACAAAATGGTTCTAAAGCTAAAACCCGATATGTTATTAAATATAAACAAATTAAGGTGTGGTTGTCTTACCTCCTCCCAGACCTCTAAATTACTCAAATCATTTCCCGACATGCTCGAACTGGTGGATAGATTGACCATGATTTTTTTTATGTAAGTCTTCAGATTATCGAACCCAGGGGGTAAGAATGAAGCCTGTAGAGGCTATCCCTTCGAACAACTGTTTCAAGTATGCAACCATTACCTTGACCATCGGCTGCTCCATGGCAGTTTTCTTTGACTCCATTGGTTTTTTTGAGGAGTTGCTACCACATTTTCTCCTTGCTAGACCTAGTATTGCACTTGATTCCAGATATCAAGTCTCTGTCCCCCTGTAGCGACTGAGGTGATTCTTTTTCTTCGTTGCCTAGATCAAGAAGCTCTCCCCTAGTTCCAATTTTAGTGCTCCCTTCTCCACCTTTTTGTTCACCTGTATCCAGTGGCGGAGCCACATGTGGACAAGGTAGGGCAATTGCCCCTACCTTTTTTTTAAAAAAAAATATTTTAAATTTTTGTAGTTAATTAATATATAATTTTTATTAGTGTTTTAGTTTATTTTAAATTTTAGACCCACTTTATTTCTCTAAATTTTAAAAAAATCAAAAATTTAACACTTTTTTCAAAGACAGAATCATCAAATTAAATTATGACCCACCAAAAAAAATTCTTGGCTCCGCCCCTGCCTGTATCTGTTTGCAATTGATAGTGTCAAATAAAGCCAACATTGTATAATGTGTAAGAGGTTGTATAAATCACTAAAACGTAAATGAAAGAACATTCTTGTGTACTTACAACTTTAAGAACAATGGCTGGTACTTCTGTGCAGGTGTACATTGCTTCTTTTTATTTTTTTAGTTCTAGGAAGATCAGGGATCTATCTAGCTTTACCTGTTTGGCTTTCAAAGCCTGTCCAAACTATTATTCTTGATAAGACGTGAAATACATGTATTTTTCGAAACATTTAACATCTCCTTTGTTATCTTTTTGTTGGAAAATTGCTAGATTTAGGTAGGATTACATTATAAGGGGTTTGGATAACCATTTTTGGTTTTCGTATCTAATTCTTTCATTTTGTAACATAGTTTGAGTCTAATGGAGTTTTGGTCCTTACGAGCATCTAGATTTCTTTTTGTAAGCTTAATTTGTAGATTTCTCG